>PQXN01000161.1:0-86219 GCA_004786275.1 Botryotinia convoluta | reverse complement strand
ATGTCCACCCCCTCATCTCCCGCCCCCGCCCCCATCCCCAAACCACAAACCCTCTACTTCGCCTACGGATCCAACCTCTCTCTCACACAGATGAAAACCCGTTGTCCAGACTGGACATATGTAGGCATGGGTGTATTGCAGGACTATCGATGGATTGTGAATCAGAGGGGCTATGCTAATATTGTTTTTTGTGGGGAGTCTGGGGTTGAGTCTAAGTCTGATTCTGGAGAGGGAGCGGATTCCGGAGACGGGAAGAATGTTAAAAATGAGAATGCAAATGCAAATGCAAACAAAAATCCCTTCACCTCTCCCCCCAGAAAAACCGAAGAAATACATCATCTCCCCAACACAAAAGAAACAGCCACCAAGCTCCCTTCACCTCCATCCCAATCCACCGTCTACGGACTCCTCTACACCCTCTCCCGCCGCGACGAACGCGCCCTCGATATAAGCGAAGGCGTCCCCTTCGCATACACGAAAATTTATCCTCTGATCACCCTGCTATCCGTCTCGCCATCTCTTGATGCGCCCGCGGTTTCGTTTTTATTGTCTTTGTTTCCTGGTTCTGTTTCCGGGGTTTCGAGTGCTGGGTTGGCATTTCCCTCTCTCCCTCCCTCTTCTCCCCCCACCGCCTCCCAACCATCTCAACAACCCCCACCCCTCCAAATCCGCGCACTAACCTACATCGATACCCAGCGCATCACCCCCTCGGCCCCCAATCCAGAATACATTACGCGCATGAATCGAGGTATTCGGGATGCGCTTTCCAAGGGATTTCCTCCAACATATGTACGAGATGTGATGCGTGTTTACATTCCCGCTCGCGAAGAGGGAGACGGCTTCTGATGGTGGTGATGGTGGTGATGATGATGATGATGTGCTGAAGGATTTGAAAAGTTCGAATAGAGAGATGAGACAGGAAGATGGTTTACATAGATGGGTTCTAAAAGTTGAGAAGAGATAACTTATATTTTCATGGCCTCTCTAAAACACAGCATTTCAGAACCACAAATCACATTGAAAACTTAGATCAGGTACACTTAAAACGTATGTTTCTGTATAATTTTGAACCATGATGATCATATCGGCTACTACCCTTATATTTGTACACTTTAAAATCCCGCGACTTTTTCATACGTATCTTCCATCTTCCCATTTCACCCCCTTTGGATACATTGTTTCATAATGTCCGCCTTCATTTTTCATTCCCTCCTAAAATGTACCTGCTTGCCACCAAAAGAAGAGATCAACCAGTGATGTCATAGCTCACTCCTCCCGTCATCCATGCGTCTATGTTATGTACCCTTATTATGCCTAAGTCCATAGGAAGCGTTGGGTATCGTGTTTCGTTACGACATCAAAAAAAAAAAAGTCGAAAAAAAAGAGAAAAATGTGTACAAGAAAATGAATATGCTGAAAGTAGAAACTCCAATACGATGCAATGTCCAGCGCTTGCAATGCATTTGAAGCATATACTAACTTAATACAGGTGCCGCAAAAGATTCATCAATAACCTAATCAAGTGATTGGGTTCAAAAATGGACTGAGTAACAGCTCGTCAGCACTTGGTCGTTTCGTATGTTCGACTTCAAAAGTTGAAGCCAAAAAGATCTTTGCATCGGAGCTAGCCTCATCTGGTACAGTAGGACTGATTCTTGCACCACCAATCTTGAAAATGGCCTGCAGTTGAGAGCAATCAGGGAATGGGTGAGTACCTGTCATCATTTCAATGACAAGGCAGCCGAGTGACCAAATATCAGCTTTGCGTGTATAGGCGGTTTGTTTGACGACCTCAGGTGCCATCCAAAAGACAGAGCCTTGTAGAGAAGGTCGGTTCTTGTTGTTGCCAGGTCCATTGAGAAGATTTGATGCTTCAATCTTCTTCGAGATTCCAAAATCAGAGATTTTGATTCCACCCTTGTTGTCAACAAGGATGTTTGCTCCTTTAATATCTCTGTGAATAATATCTTTACCATGGAGATAAGCCAAGCCAGTAACGATTTGTCGCACAAAACTTCGAATTAAAGGCTCTCCCAATGCTCCATAGGAATTAAGCATGGTTTGGACAGAGCCACCAGGGACATATTCGAGGAAAATGTTGAGATGGTTATCAGATGAGCTTGCTCCAAGGTACTGGACGATGTTGGGGTGCTGGAGATCACGAAGGAAACTGATCTCGCGCTTCAAAGCATCAATCATACTCTTTTTGCGAGCATCGTTTTTACTGTCTGTACTTGGCGAAGGTGTCTCGACTTGCTTGACCGCAAGAAGTTCACCAGTGACAGCATGCAAAGCCAGAAAAACACTACCAAAGGAACCTTGACCAATGAGCGCACCCTTCATCCATTTACTATCATCCCAAGAGTCACCCTGCAGGAAACTCTCTAGTTCCTCATCTAATTCCTCTCCATCATTATTTAGAGCTTGGGTAATCTCTTTCAGAGAATCTCCAGCTTCTGTGCTGCCATCTTCAAAGTAGCTATCTCTCACGCTACTTGAATCGTCAGTAGTTACATTAACATTTGTAGTGTCAGATCCGCTGTCAGTCGCAAATGAGACATAAGATTTGCGATTTGGCTCGGTTGGCGATTCTTCTTGAACGATGTCAAGTAACGAGGAAGCCACCGAATCTCTAAATCGACTACTAGTTGCCCTTGAAAGGTCCAATGGCCTTATTTTTGCTAACTGGCTATTGCCCATGAGCCAAGTATCAGCAATCGTTGGCATTGGAGGTGCATCAGCTACGCTCGAAGCAAAGCTCAAATTACTAGCAACGCTCAAACGACTGTTGACCTTACTAAGGCGAGTGGATCTCCGTAGTGAAAGCCTGGCAGTACGATCAATCTCTTCACGAGGATGGTCAGGGAAGTATGTCGTCAAATCTGATGTGATCAATTCACTTGGAGGCCTTTGTCCAAAGAAGTGGCGTAGACCACCACCTTTCTTGCTCGCCTTTTGTCTTGAGCTCTCCCTCATGTCAGCTGGCAATGGCCTTTCAAGATCCTTGGCCGCATTATAAACGTTACGTTCTCTCTCGGTAATGGACAAGTTGGATCCAGTGGATTGAAACGAGGCAGGTGATAGTGGATGCTGAAGATTGTCATTCCAGGTTTCTCCGAGCATTTTCTGAACTTTGAGTTGACTGCGCTTGTTATCGGATGTTTCAATGGCGCGGTTATGAGTTGTTGTAGCCTCCTCCAACGCGATGCTAGCGGCTCGCTGTAGCTCGTCGTCGCCAGGTTCACCTGCGTGTATCTTTCGCAAGATAAGTCGGTTTCTTTCTGCCCTCTTTTGATCTTTGATGATACGCCAAAGTTCAGCTTCTGGTAATCGACGGCATTGGCTAGGATCCGGATCAACACCAGCAAGAACCCAGAAACAATAGTTCCGGTCATGATCCTCACGGTAGCCGAATTTTCTCAGAGTCAATCGCATCACCTCGTCACAAGAGCTACAATCTGCAACCTTGACCACCTTTGTGACACCCTTGGAAGATATCACCCTGATGACATCTTGATTTGTTGGCAATGAAGCCATGAGTGAGCCGTCGATGCTGGGATTGGCTCGAGTATGACCAGTAGCTAGCCGAGCTATCTGTGGTTGTGTGGGATCAGATGGAGTAGTGGGACGTCTTCCGGAAATAGTTGCAGCGCTGCCTGGTATGCTAATGTTACTTGAACCATTGAAGTATCCTTGATTTTGGTCTCGCTTCATTTGTTCTGCGGGGCTCATGACACCATATCTTTGTTGTTGTCGTACAGGTCGAACTTCAGAGTTTGTTAAAGGTGAGACAGGTCGCGAAACTGCTTTGCTAACGTTCTCGGGGATCGCTGTAGCGGTATTGAATGTATCAAACTGCCTTGAGAATCTCTTATTGGTAGATGTAGACATGTTTCGACTTCCAGAGTTTGTGGGGCGAGGTGAACCAGAGGAAGATGGAGTGTGTGCAAAGGTATCCAAGGTCGCGAAAGAATCCTGTGATTGAATGGTCAATATCGATCCGCTACAATGAGAAGCAAACGAATACTTACCCTATTTCTTTTCTTCTGGTTGGCATACGCCTTCGTCCTGAGCTTCTTGATGCCCAAGAATAAACGAACGCGATCTCCTATCTTTTCAATACCCATTTCCTGAAGTACTGCTTTGTCCATCTCCAAAAGATTTTCGCCATTTATATTGTTTTTCTTGAATAACTTCTCATAGTCGCCACAGTTGATGCTCCTTAGCCAGTCGCCAACTTGATCCTCGTCCCATCTTTTTGCAGACTCTGGGCCATCAACATCTGAAAACTCAGATTCTGTCGGGCTCGCGAATGTTTGATTTGTGGCCAACATGGCGGGCGCTCTTCTACTCGATTGAGTAGTGGCTGTTTGTGAATTAGAAGAAAAGGAAGATGAGGACGGGCCCAGCGATGCGGGAAAGGGATTCTTTGAAGCTAGCATTGCCATTGCGTGGATGTGATTAAATAGGCATGAAGGTGGTTGATTAAATATGCGAAACCGATTTGGAAAAGCAGGAGCGAATTGGTAGTGAAAGTGAATAAACTTGGCGAGATGATTATTTGCGAAAACAAGTCAGAAAATCTGAGGTCCGACGAATGAATATAAAGATCAGATGGCAGTTGTTTGTTTGAAAGGTTGAAGATCGAATGCTTCAGAGGAAGTGTCGAGAGGTTGGAGTGAATTGAAGTGGTTTAGGACTTATTTTTCTTCTTTAGATGGGTAGGTAGGTAGGTAGGTACTTTATGTATGCGAATGAATGCTCAATTGCTCAATGATTGTGTTGCAAGGTATGTCGTTCCTCTTGTATGGTCGATATAGATCTTCCAGGATCTATTTTAATAAGAGTTTATAGATATAACACCTGGTAAAGATCTATCGAAGATTCGTGGATTGTGGAGTTGGGTGGGATAGAATTTAAAGAACAGACACTGAGAGGAAGGAGGTGGAGGCACTGGAAGGTTGAGTAATACAAGTACGTGCGAGCGTGCCCATGTGAGTGGGATTAGGGATTGGGTCAATCCGAGGTGGATTGTTGTTGTGAATTAAGTTTTGAAGTGGAAGTGGAGAGGCTCGAAGGGTTATCCAGGGAAGGAGTTGAGGGTATGGAGTAGGTCGGTCGGTCGGTATTTCTCACTAAACGAGAAAGAGAATAAATAGAATAATCTGCTGGATACTAGATCTGCATTATAGGTAGGGTAGATCAAGGTTTTTATGAATAATGACCGACCGAATTCTTGGGTCTCTGTTTAATACCTCGATGCAAGTAAGGTCTGATTCAAGGTTCGACGCTGAATGAAGGGCGCGACGACTAGCTTTACCACGAATCCACGAATCCACGATATACGAAGTTTTATTAAGGTATTTTCTGAGACAATTATGGACGCGGCTGCCAAAGTAAGCTATCACGCTATGTTTTGTATGAGTGGATCCAAGGGAAAAAGGGAAAAGAGGCGATGAATGAGGATGGTCAGATCAATTCTGATTTGCCTTGGGATGAAGATGAAGGGAACAAGGATTAAGAAAATATGTACATACTAAGGCAAAGAGAGGAAAAGGCATAATCATAAGATTAACTCAATATGGTCAAGGGTCAAATGATTATGCATCTTTCAAGCCTTTTCCCAGAGAGAAAACTTTCATGATGCTGAATACTGGGTAGATAGATAGATACTTCGTAGATGGCTGTTACTTTTAGTTACAACTTGCCTTACCGAGCCTACCTACTTATTACTACTTACCTCCTAGCCTTCTGTAGTAAGCCCATATGCGAGTTGAGAGTGCTATGCTGCTGCTATCTGCAGTTCTGCTTTGGACTCTGCAACTAAAATCATTCTAGATCGCAGCAACTGATGGAGAAAGCATATCGACATAATCTAACTTTCCATATTGGTCAAAATGCGTCGAAAACTACTAGGGATGCTATGCTTCTACTCGGCAAACATGTAGGATGACTCCCAAATGTTTCTCCGGAAACCAAAACCGATTCATCTAGATCATGTGGGGGTGGGAATTGGATTTGTGTTTCTGTTCCTTATTAGGGTCTGAGGATAGAGAAGGTGGCTTCATCAGAATTAATTCAGCTATCGCTATCAATATTTCTAAATATCATAATAATCACAACTTTTCCCCACGCTTTGGATCAATAAACGGATGAATGAGGGATGATCCAGTGTTTGAGGAATTTTGGTACAGTCTGTCTGTATGTGCGTTTATCCCCATCTCGAGAGAAAAGCAAGGAAAGACGTAGCGGTCCCAAAGGCTGTACATGTACATACAGTATATCCTACCAGATTTCTACCTTATGCGCTGGCAACAAATTTTCATGCAACCGGTAGTCAGGTAGTCAGATCAATATAAAAAGGTGAATACTTCCATAAATCTTATTTGTCAAAATAAATCATTTGCCTCTTTGCCTCCTCTCTTCAAATTATCGCACAGTCTCAACTTTTTGGCCGTCCTAGAGATGACCCTGATCTTCAACCTTCAATTGGTTCTGACATAGACTCACGGCGTTTGATAGTCGCTGATTATCTTTTACCTAGAGAGATATGAAACGTCCCAAAGTCGGTTGGTCAAAATAGCTTGTGCGCGCGAATGGTCGGGGGGAGGCGTGGCTCCGAAAAATGGCATCATAAATCAGATAGCCTTAGGAATTTTAGCTGTCAGTGCCAAAAGGAAAATTTTTAAAAAGAAAGTCGGAAAAACACTACGGAGTAAAGCGTCTACTAGTATGGAATAGTAATTCAAAAATTGGAGTTTTGTTCAAAAGTACGGATCATCTGAATATTCCAGACTTTATAGGTTCTCATCTACAGACTAATACTTGCTATGTCATACCTACCTACGTACATACCATTGTCGTAATAAGAATAATCAATTCGAACTTTGAAAGAACAGAACGATTCGTAGGATCGTATCTACAGCATGAACCTGCCGATGAGCTCTCGCTAAACTACCGTATAGTTATGGCTAGACCATGCATCACTTCAGTGGCGGCGACATCCTGCAACTAGGTACTCATTACAACAAGTTTATCTTTCCTTCGGCCTCCAACCAAAAGCTATTCACACTTTCGTGCAATCCACAACTATATAAAGCTACATAATAATATATGCCCTGATAGTAAGTAGCATCGAGCCCAACATGAAAAAGGCCCAAAAGTAATCGCCGAGTGATTAAACAATATTGATAAATAAATAAAACTCTTTGACGGTGAGATTCTCTATTCGATTTGCCGCTGTCAATGGGCATGATAGAATAACCGGTACCATTCAGTTGATGATCTTATTGATGATTCTGTTTGATGTTTGAGAATTGGTCCAATGATCTAATCCTAATGGCCGTAGATCAATTATGAAACTTCAAGGGTCGCGAAAGCATTGACAAAAAATAGGAGGACATTTTTGACCAATCAAATTATTCGCTAGACTATTAGTCTTTAAATCCGGACTTATTCGAAATTCTTTGACTACCGAGAAAAGGAATCATGTCGTGAACACTTGTACATATGTACTACTTTCATGTACTATGTTATTTCTTGGAAAAATCAAAGTTTACGTTGCTTTCAAAAGCCGCAAAAGATCCTTCCAGATTCAGATCCATAAAAGATTGATATTCGGTATGTCTGTTTCAACTCCTCTTTCGCGTCGCCTTTTGTTTGTTTGACAAAGATTTTACGCATCATCAGTCTCGCTGTCTTCCTTTCTTTTGGCCTGGGTCAGTGGTACAACACAAAGTATCATTTCCTTTTCAGCATGATCTACACTATATCTGAAGATATGAGCTCACCTGTTTGAGTTCATCTGAAGAAGAAATAAGATTCTCCTTATCAAAACTCGTTTCATGCATTCTTAATCTCTTTTTCTCAATGCTATCACTGTTGCCTCGATATTCCTTGTCTTTCAATCTTTCTTAGCCTGTCATCTTTTCAAAAACCCTTTTCATTCCTACTGATCTAAACATAGTATTGGTAGCATGTGAAGCCCCCACAAATCAAAATATATTATAAACATTGTTTTCATATTTTGGCTCAGGGGTGGTGAAACCTCCGCCCCCATTTGACACCTTGACTTTCCAAGAGCCAGAGGAATTTCGCGACCTTGCCCATGGAAATATATCTTCAATATGGCTGAACCATGATACACCGAAATTCACTGTGCTTACAAACTCAATGCCCAGGCCAAGAGGTTTTCAAAGTTCTCCTGCTGACGTTTGACTTCGTATTCATGATTCCGCACAGATGGACAAAAATCAGCAACTCAAGAAGTGGACTGACTAGTGGGTTCCATACCAAGTCGTCCCGCCGATACAGAAGATTACGATCATGCTTCACATTGGGATCTAGGACTACCCCAGTGGGATTAGTGGGAGGACCGGGAGAGGGTATTTACTCTCTCCCGGAAACCTCGAGACAGTACGACAGATGCTAACGACCTCGGACCACGAGGGTTGTAGCTACCAACACGTACCGGTACCACGAAGAGTGGTCGTAAGCTTCAGGAAAATGTATCCAAATTTGACATCCGAGATGAATCATGCTGTGGAATCCATATCTATTTCACGAGTACGGTGCTTCGGGGTGACATCAGAGAGTTCTCGCTTTGGTTTTAGATACACAGCCTCGTAGAAGTAGAGATCAGCTGTGGGACTATAACAAGTACTGGCAGTGTTTACAGTAGAAGAACAGAAAGTGTCATTTCTATATGAAGAGGGTAGTTATATCATTTGTCATTGTCTAATCCTAATCGGACTTGGGTAGAATTCTTCAGCCTGGAGGGAACTCCAAGTTGTATGTTGTAGAACTTCAAATTAGATGCTGCATATAGATACACCGCATTCAGGATGATGAAATGCTATTACCCGCAAAATAGGAAGCCTCGTATCCCTCCCTCACTTTGTACAAGGACGATATAGCTCCAGACATGTCGAAAAGCCTCAGAAGTCGATTGTTATGTAGCTAGAAATCACGTGATATAGATACGGCCTACTCTTAAGTCGTCAAGTGCAATTCGAAGCTATGGCTTGCCAGCCTTGGACAGCGAATTACAGCCTTGGGCTCAACGACCATGAGGTAGCTCATATAACAACGACGGATGGCTCTCGACCCGTCAAGCGGCTACGTAGCCGCAAGAAATCTACAAGATCTCAATCTCAATGAGATTGCACTTCCTATATTTAATGTCGAAAAGGTACAACTTCAATTCTCTATAGCCTCCGACTTCGTAGCGGCGCAGGTTGCAAATAATGTCCTGGTTTTGGCACTTTCGAATGGCAGGATTCTCCGAATCGACTTGGACAATCCTGCAGATATAGATGGTGAGACTTTAAAATGTTTCTGTTTCTTTGACCAGCTAGTTGACTGTTAACCTAGATATTGATCTTCCTAAAAAGACCTCGGAAGTTGGAGTGATACGGCGCATGTTTCTCGACCCAACAGCTTCACATTTGATCATATGTACTTCGCAAGGGGAAAACTATTACCTTCATACACAATCCAGGCAGCCCAGGCCTCTTTCACGACTACGAGGCGTATCGATAGAATGTATTGCTTGGAATCCCTCATTACCGACATCCTCGACCAGGGAAATACTCATTGGGACTTCGGATGGAATGATTTATGAAGGGTATATCGAAACAGCTACGGAATTTTACCGTAAAGAGGACAAATACCTAAAAGCACTTATGAGGCTTCCAGACGGACCTGTTACCGGACTGTGGGTGGATCTCGTTACTGGTAGACCTGACGCCAAAGAAGTTCGACGAGTAATGGTAGCTACACAAAGTCGGGTGCTTCACTTAATAGGCAAGATTGGCCGGGTGGCACATGAAGGAGGTGCATCAATATTTACACGACTTTTCGAGACGGAACAACCCACGGTTCATGAGTTGTCTAGGATATCTACAACTGCAGCTTCTTCTCTTGTGGTGTCTCCAAATCATCCCGACTCTGCGTCTATGGAAAGTTTGACCCCAGATCGTACCTTTGCGTGGCTATCATCGCAAGGTGTATACTACGGTACATTAATGACCACACCAGCAACCTCGGATTTAGGTGCAAGATTGTTTACCGAGGCGAAATTGTTACCTAGATCTCAATTGCCAGCTTCAGAGAACTCGATGGGTCGCAAGAAGCCAGTTCCAGATTCAATCGATTCGATTGCGTTGACTCAATGGCATATTCTTCATCTGATTGGGGGACGTGTTGTTGCCGTCAATCGACTGGATGATAGAGTGATATTTGATCAAGTGGTCTTGGAACCTGGTCAACAAGCACTGGGACTGTTCGCTGATCAAGAGAAGAACACATTTTGGCTCTTCACTACACAAGAAATTTATGAAATTGTTGTTACAGACGAAGACAGAGATGTATGGAAAGTTATGCTGCAGACAGAACATTTTGATGCAGCCCTACGTTATGCTAAAGGACCAGCTCAGAAGGATGCTGTTGCTACAGCATCTGGTGACTATCTCATTAGTAAAGGCTCATATCTTGAAGCTGCGGGGGTTTATGGAAAGAGTAGCAAACCATTTGAACAAGTTGCACTCACATTCGTTGATAACGACCAGCAAGATGCCTTACGAAAGTATCTCCTTACAAAACTCACAACTTACAGAAAGGCCTCAATTATGCAACGTATCATGATTGCAAGTTGGCTTGTTGAGATTTTTATGTCGAAGCTTAACTCTCTTGACGATACGATCGTCACTAAGGCAGAGTTATCTGAGAATTTGAACCCTACAGAGACGAGAAATCAATTGGACACAATTCGAACTGAATATCAGGATTTTGTCACAAAATACAAAAGTGACCTTGACAAGAAGACCACCTACGATATAATCAGCAGTCACGGCAGGGAAGATGAACTCCTTTTCTTTGCTAGTGCTGTAAACGATTACAATTACGTTCTCTCCTATTGGATTCAAAGAGAACGTTGGAAGGAGGCGTTGGACGTATTGAAGAAGCAGACAGCACCCGAAATCTTTTACAGATACAGCAGTGGACTCATGACACATGTGGCCACTGATCTTGTAGATATTCTAATAAGACATTCGGACTTGAGGCCTCGGAATCTCATTCCTGCCTTGCTGAACTACGACAAGTATTTTGAAGGGTCTCTCTCTCAAAACCAAGCTATCCGTTACCTTCTACATGTCATCAATCACCTAAACTCAACCGATGCTGCCGTACATAATACACTAATTTCAATTTATGCCTCTCATCCATCAAAGGATGAATCAGCTCTCCTTTCATATCTCGAATCACAAGGTGATGAGCCAAGTTTTGATTCAGACTTTGCTCTTCGACTCTGCATTCAACACTCGCGAGTTCAATCATGTGTACACATATATAGCACTATGGGGCAATATCTACAAGCAGTGGAACTCGCTCTCGCACATTCAGAGATAGATCTCGCCTCACTCGTTGCCGATCGCCCTCTTTCAAATCCCCCATTGCGGAAAAAACTGTGGCTCGCCGTGGCAAAGAAAGTAATTTCTCAATCAAATGGCATTAAAACCGCCATTGAATTCCTCAAACGTTGTGATCTCCTCAAAATCGAAGACTTGATTCCTTTCTTTCCAGATTTCGTCGTCATAGACGATTTCAAAGAAGAGATATGCGCAGCGCTCGAAGATTATAGTCGTAATATTGATTCTCTCAAGAAAGAAATGGACGAATCCTCTCAAACGGCTACTAATATTAAAATTGACATTGCCGCCCTCGATCAACGCTATGCAATTGTGGAACCAGGAGAGAAATGCTACGTGTGTACCTTGCCGTTGCTGAGTAGACAGTTCTTTGTATTTCCTTGTCAACATGCTTTCCATAGCGATTGTTTGGGCAAGAGGGTTATGGATCAGGTAGGAGTGGGTAGGGCAAAGAGGATTAGAGAAGTGCAGATGTCAATTAGTAAAGGTATGGTTATGGGTGCGAAGAGGGAGGCGTTGATTGCTGAACTGGATGGTTTGGTAGCTAGTGCTTGGTAAGTATTTTTTCATGGTTGCGGCGTGTCTTGTCTTGCTAACATAAGAAACAGTATCCTTTGTAGCGACTTTGCTATTAAACGAATAGATGAACCATTTGTTACGTCTGCGGATGACAAAAATGAGTGGGCATTATAGGTGGACATGGCATCACGTATATTTAATATGCTAGTTTACTTGAGTTTGTGCATTTGGGAGGAGTTTCCTTTGAGCTATTAAATAGATGTTTATTATGATGAAAATTTCTACCAATCTTACTCGTCTTTGAATTTATCGACAATGAACAAAACAAGTGGACGGAGTAAAAAAGAATCAAATTGACTAGTTGTCACACACACGACCATAGCCAAAGATAGGCGAAGAGAGTATGAAGCTGATTGAAGTGAAGAGTGTGCCATATCGACGGGACTCCTCATGAACACTCAGAAGATTCTATTTATCCTGCTCAGTTACAACGATACCCAACACAGTGAATATACATCTGCACAGAT
The DNA here is from genome assembly GCA_004786275.1 of Botryotinia convoluta. Lineage (NCBI taxonomy): Eukaryota > Fungi > Ascomycota > Leotiomycetes > Helotiales > Sclerotiniaceae > Botryotinia > Botryotinia convoluta. The sequence continues at coordinate 73,744 of PQXN01000161.1, read as the reverse complement.
AACCAAAGCAAAGGAAAAGAAATAGGCCGCTCATGTCTTCGCTAGGTGTACAAGGCAAAGAAGGAATCAAAACCATTGATCATAACTCTTTATGACAATCTGGTTCGGACGGATAGAGGGGGGAAGCTCTCAAAATGATTTCAATTAAACTGAAAACAAATGAAAAGATCTGTTCCCACCCTGGATTACCTTGGATATGGGATCAAATTGTATTTAGGACGAGTATAATCATCAGATATGGCCATGCGTTTCATTAGGGGAGTAGCGTGAGGTATTGTTCTGATTGACGAAGAAATTTCACGAGTTTCAGCTGTGATTAATGTCGCACCTACCTCTTAGAGTAATTAAAACTTTGTGAGTATCAAAGGAGGGAAAAGGGAGGAAGATAGACCCTTTTGTTTGCACACCCCCAAGAAACAATTCAGACAATCACTTATGATCCCACATTCAGTCTAAATCGTTCCTCACGACCTCCAAATATCGCGACTCCACGTGGTTGGACAAGTAAACCCTGCATAGGGCTAAACAGCCATTAAGAGATCAAAAGTGGCTGAGTATTCTTAAATATTCGGTTCAATGGTTGATATACTGTACCTATCAGATGTCGTGATGCTTCACGGAAATAAGCACACATCTATTACAGGTATCTATCCCGCTAGCTAAATAAGAAACGCGGTAAGGCTATGCCGCTAATCACCACGGAGAGAGTCGTAGATAAGTACCTAACTAGACTATAATCTGCCTAGAACCACCAATAAATTGAGAGAGTGTACTGGTAGCACCGATATGCTGCTTCCGAAAAGAAGCGGCATTGATGTAAGCAGAAAAAACCCCTTTTCCAACACTGAGTGCGCCTAACAGCCTTCTTGTATATGCTATCTATACCACCTGCTTTCTTAGCCATCGCAAACTAATGAAACCTAGACCAATATAATCGTGGTCTAAGCAAGATGGAAGACGAGGGCCAGCCAGAAGACGTCAGTTTACCACATCATGAGCGCTGCAGGGACTTGAGCACTGATAAAAGCTATAATAACTTTCCACTGCAAGTCATATCCTATGCCAAACGCGAGAAGTACTTGATTTCTTTGTGCCTCTGGGAATGTCTTGACGATCTCTGCAGATTGAAATATTGCTGAAAGTTGTTCGGCATCCAAAATAGACGCCAGCTTTGGCCGAAGATTGCTATTCAAAACACTTGTGATCAAACCCAGGCCAATTGCTCCTCCTAAGTACCGAAATTGTGTATTGGCACCCAAGGCAGCCGCTAAATCATCTTCTTAGCTCATTATCGGGTTTGGCTCTGATCAACAATAACTCACGAATGTCTTTTCTCTGGACGATAGACGGGACCGAGGTGGTTGCTATAGCATTGCTTATGCCAGATCCGACGCCGAAAATTACCTGGAAACCGTATTGAGATGTTTTAATCTCAGTAGAATATGGAAGAGTAACGAAACAAATAGCGCCTATCAGCTGGAAAACTGTTCCACAGAGTAAGGCATATGTCGGTTTGATCTTGAATTTAGTAACCAGACCAGCCCCTATGACTGCACCCACCGGGGCCATTACGATAAATGCCAGGAGACGAACTCCAGCTTCATAAGGACTTAAACCGTTGACAGTCTGGAATCTCTGTGGGATTTGGATTGTTGCACAGGTGAACGGTGCGCCGATCAGGAAAGAAGCCCTGGACGAATAGATCAGTACGAGAGCTATGCAAAGGAGTTTATCTTAACATGCATGAATAGTCCAAGACTCCTTCTTGTAGCAAGATTCCAAGATAGTACTGGAACAATGAGTTTGTTTTGTGTCGTCAGAAAACGCTCCCAGAAAATGAAAGCTATCATTGATACACCAGATATAACAAGCAATGCAATGACCACACCCGAGCTCCATGCGAAAGCAACACTCCCTTCCTGAAGAGCGGCGACGAAGCAAATTGACAAAGCAAGGAACAACAAAGCTCCTATGAAGTCGAGTCGCTGTAAGAATGATATTCTAAGGCTAGGCCGTTTCTCTGAGACTTTGTGATGAGGAAATGAGTTTGGAATAGCGATTAAGTCGGCCAACAAAGTCAGTCCGCCTATTGGTAAACTACAAAGGGTTAGAATTTACTGAATCATAGAAAGTATCTCAAAGTAGAGCGCCAATTCACTTTATCCAGAACACCCATCTCCATGTAGCATGGCTCGTTAGAGCACCACCGACTAATGGTCCGATTGCGAAAGCGATTGCGGTAATAGCAGCCACAAGGGATGTATACTTTGGAAACTCTTCTGCCAGGACTGCCTCTGCGAGTATGACCATTGCCATATTATACATTCCCGCTCCGCCAATCCCCTGAAAAGCACGAAAAATGATCCTGAAAGATTAGTTAGGCCTGTGTCGCTGCTCAAGAAAAAAAGAGGGATGCATACAGTTGTGTGGCTGTCTGGGCTCCTGCGCATGCCCCAGAAAAGATCATGAAAATTATCACTGCTAGGGTAACAAACAACTTCCTTCCCAGAACATCGCTGAATTGGGCCCACACAACAAGGAATCCTGGAACGTTTGGATCAGTGGACGCGATTTGGTGTTCTGGATCAAACAGCTGAACCTACCGGTGTATGTCAGCAAGTAGGAAGTGATGACCCATGTACTCTGCCCAAAGTCTCCAAGGTCGTTCGTGATCGCGACTAGCGCAGTGCTCACGATAGATACCTCCATGGTAGCGAGGAAGAGACCAAAATATAATCTTTTGTATCATCAGTATCACCTCAGAAAGAACACAACTTTGATGGACTTTACCCTATAATTGTCCCATAAAATCTCCAGCCATCAAGAAAGGATTGCTTGAGTGGCTGTGCTTCATGATCCACCGTAGCATCCATAATCTGGGCAGCGGGTGACTCTGAGCTATCTTTCTCGGGTCTCTTATCCTCTAGGATATTAGACATTCTGGTCAGTTTATGATGCCCTCAAGAGAAGTAGCTGGGTAGATCTATATAAAGGCGGGTCTTTCTGGTACCATAAGCTGAACTCTACAAATTTGTGTGATTACAGTGAGATATAGCATACCATGGTTGCTAAGACATAGAGTGGCTCCGAGTAAAAGACCACTCAGATTCTGCTCACCTTGGCATGTTGATTTGCCGAAGGCAGCCTACCCGTTTCTAAGCCTAGATGGTATTTGGTTAAGCACCTTCCCGGTGCTGTAATAAGTGCATATGTAGCTAGGTATATGTGTCAAGGTATATTAAACGAGAAGTCAGATGAAGGGGCCTACAGACATTATCTCGACAGACAGGCACGCGATATATTACCCTGCCATATATCTATCTAGGTCGGTGATATTATGAAATAGCCTAGGTACAAATGAAAACTATTTACCTGCAGATACGTCTTCGATTCCTTGTTCTCCACATGAAATAATATGGCAGTATGACGCAGGTAAGATATGTGATATTTCACTAGTGTAAGATTGCGTCTTGAATGGATTCCGTGCAGCGGGGAAGCACATCTAGGGCCATTCTATGGGTTACTACTCCCGTGTTCGCGTCGCCGAATTTTACACACATATTCTCCCCCCCCCCTTCTTTCAAAATAGAAATATTGGTGTGAGTGGAGACAATCAGATAGATACTGGGTACAGACCTCGGGGTTGATGTCAATTTACTGGTTAAGTTCTGGATTGTACGGCGTAGTACATAACAATACTACCTAGATACTTATGTAGTATGGATTCGATATGGGATTCAAACCAACACTAATTAATTTAAAGATATTAATGTGTATGCGATTGGAACATTGAACAAAATAAGATGGTGATATTTTATCCATTACGTTTTTATTTAGTCTTGATTATTTTCCATTTATACAATTCCCATTTGAACGCTAATTTGTCGAGCTAAGACAATAGAAGTGTAGTTTGCGTAAGCGTTGCAAAATATTTTGTCGACGCAACTCTAACGTCGATCACGTTGGGCTGTGTGCGCATCTGCGACCCCACAAAACCTTTGCTACCGGGTTATCCATTCAACCCCTTCTCAAACTTTCCATCCTCCTCGACTCCGCTGCGCAAGTATACAAGCACCTTACTCATCCTTACACGTTAGAATCACATGTTGCGACGGATGTATATACCTTTCCTGGCACGGTTGGTTCCAAGGGGTAGTATTGTCCCTCAGCAGCAAAAGCGTCCGCACTGCTCCCCCGTCGCAACCCAGATATACCACTTTTATGGTTTGTGTTGACTCGCTCATTCGATGGTCCACTTTGACTCCGTTTCGTAGCATTTTGTAGCCAGGAGTAAATCACAGATACATATCTGCTGGTAACAAACCGAGCAAGAACTTGCCTACAAGCGAGGAGGCAACCCGAGATAAGATAGATACTGGTTTCTACCACAATCCAGATGATCAGGGGGGCTGCATTGTATGTTGGGTCGCTCCGATAAGTGTTGAGGAAGAACTGAACGAATCGGATGATTGCTGTAACAAGCCCTCTGTTATGAATGTTAGCTTTACTCCTGAATCTGGGTTATGCCGGTTCTTACACGCTTGCAACCAGAAATGTCATCGTTATACCTATCTTCACATGCTTGGCTACATGGAGCCTGCGCACTACAGGAATAGGTAGTATGAGCATTGCAACATCTGTGAGAATGTTTGGAATACCACTGTAAGTGAGGTGAGCTTGGATGTTGTTACAGTGCCCTCCAGGTATGGTGTTGTCCCACGCGGCGCTTGGGACGTTGCACTGAAAACCAACGGTAAGAACGTTCACAACAGCACTTATACTTATGACGCCAAGAAGAGTCCAGCAACAGATTCTGGAAAATCGGTCTACAAATACACGTAGATAGAGAACCAAAATAGACATCTTCGGAAATGACACCGCAAAGCAGTAGAGGATTGGGATGGCATAAAACCCATTCCAGCCCCATTTAGGGATTTTCTCGGGCATAGTCGCAATGAACTTTTCATAGTGTACACCAATTCCGAGCGATGGAGCAACTGTTCTTGTTAGCGCTTTGCATCAAAATCTGACGAATGATCTTTGACTCACTCATGCCATCAATACAAAGGCCTGCACAGGTAAACCATCCAGCGAGCATGAGTACATCATCCCAACCAAATGCAGCTTTCTGATAATGTCGCGAGATGAATCTGAACACAACAAACAGAGTATCAAGAACGAGGAAGACGATACATGTTATCAACAAAGAGGTCGTATTGGTTTCATTCAGGTAAGCTTGAGTAGGTGCTGTCTCTGTAGTCATTTCGGCGGCAATGACGAAAAATTGGAGTTACGCACTAGAGCGTGTTAAAGATAGCCCAGATATGAGGAAAGATATTGAACAAGTAAGGAGTGGCCGGATATCAACTTTTTCTTCGGCATTCTGACGTTCATGTATTCCAGCTACAGCAGCGCATTTTCCAATTGGAGGGGGTAATCAACATCCAGGAGACATATACATCCTACCAGTAAACTACCAAAACTGCCAAAACTACTAGGGTGTTCAAATACAGCATGTAACCACGGGAGTGGCACAGGTTTTATGCTGGGTGATAAATTACATTGTACTGGGAATGAAGAATATGAACCTTGGTTCCCTAGGGCCTAAGTACCCTTCATCATCTGCAAGTGACTGAAGATGATCCTGGATTCGCCTTAGATAGCTCATTAAGTTTGTTTTGCCTCTGTAGGCTGCATATTATTGACTGTCCCAAAAATCCTCTATTACAACAGTACGATTTCAGTACCCAAGTAGGTATCGCATTTCACTACTACCTCGGTATTTTCGGACACCTTTTATGGTCATCCATTTCCATTTGAAAACATTCCCAATCATACTTCCTTGATATCAGTGCATACCAGAAAAGTTCTTCGCACTTTCTACCTTTTCAAGAGTCTATCTCTGGCTTTCCCCCAAGCACTCTCAAGCAAGATGCCGACATTCCAATTTTCTGAAAATGCAACGCTACCACAGCCACTGTTTCCACATAGAAAGCAGCTACTGAACCATATCATTGATGGCTTGGCTCAGGTACGACCAGAGTCTACGTGGGCAAAGATTCCGAAAGACTCATTGAGCTACGATGCAGGCTACCGCAAAGTCACATACAAGTTAATGGCCAATGCGATCAATGGAATGGCATGGTGGCTCAAGAATGAGCTCGGGGAGTCAAAAACGTTCGAGACGCTTGCATACTTCGGCACCTGGGACCCGCGATACATCATTATGCTTCTAGCTGCTGTCAAAGCCGGATACAAGGTACCTCAAGCCAGCCCGTACGCTGCATAAGCCTCGCTAACTATGATACAGATGATCTTTCCGTCTCCAAGCTATCCGATCGGTGGGCTCACAAAGCTGTTGGATCGGCTGGAATGCAAGATCATTTTAACATCTAAACATTTTGATATTGCGGATAAGTTGTCTCATGAGAATCACCGATCTATTCACGAAATTCCAAGCCTCACAAAACTTCTCGACGAAGTCTACTCACACTATCCGTTTGATAAGACATTTGAGTCCGCACGCTCGGAGCCACTAGTTGTGGTGCATACATCAGGAACCACTGGAATCCCAAAACCTTTGGTATATACTCATGATTGGGTTGCTAGCTGGATCCAGCAAAATCAATTAATCGCACCGGAAGGATATTCCAGCTTGGAACATCTTTGTCATGGTATAGAAATTTGCTCCGTTGCACCTGCAAACCACGTAGGTTGCTTCCCTCCGTGGAACTCACTCTTTACTAAACTTCATAGGCCAGCAGTCTTTATCCCAATCTTTTTGCAGCTATACCAAACCAGATCACTGTATTGTTCCCTCTTCCTGACTCTCCCGTTACATTTGACACCGCTATGGAGATGATCCGCCACAACTCGCCCGATCTTATTCTCGCACCGGCCCACGTTTTAGACGGCATTGCTTCAGACATGAAATATATCGAGGAAGTTTCTGCCAAGGTATCCATGATATCATTTGGGGGTGGACCACTCTCAAAACCCACTGGCGACATCCTTACCAACCATTTTCGTGTATTTGGCATGTACGGGACTAGTGAGATCGGAACTGTTCATAAAATTGTTCCCCGTGGCCCTTGGAATACAAAATCCTGGAATAGCTGGAAGCCCCATCCGAAAGATAACATGCAGTTTAGGCGGCTACAAGACGATAACTATGAGGCTGTTGTTATCCGGAACGTCGAATTTGAAGAAGAACAGGCTGTTTTCAAACTGTTTCCCGCATTACAAGAATACCCTACAAGGGATATGTTCTGCCCAGATTCTCACCGAGAAGGGTTTTGGACTTATCAAGGCAGGGTGGACGATCTCGTCATATTAAGTAACGGAGGCACGGTAAACCCTTTGGGATACGAACAGATTATATCGAGCGCCCCGTTTGTGAAGTCTGCCATAATGTGCGGCACTGGAAAACCGCAGCCAGCGTTGCTTGTTGAGCTACTTGGAATTTCGCTTTCAAGCTCGGGTATACTAGAAGATCTGTTTACCTTGGTCGATGAATGTAACAATGAATTTCCACCTCAGACGTCGATTTCTAAATCTCACATCATTACGACATCTATCGACAAACCGCTTCCGAGATCAGCGAAAGGTAGTATTCAACGCGCACCAGCTTTGGAATTGTATCGAGCAGAGATTGATCAACTTTATTGATTTCGTTGAATTTGTTCTAGCTGGATGCACGCAGGTTTATTTCTAGCGTAAGGAAGATAGCCGGCTCAGTTTGAAATTACGGAACTCCAATGTTATTCAAAATTGCCTTTTCATTTTTGTATTATAGTTCAAATATGGAGACATTGATTTTATTCGCACAATCTTGCTTGTGATCTATTCGATCGACTTGACTAACAGTCATACAATTAATGTCAATAGTCTTTCTAATGCTGGCTGAACATGACCATGTGATTGGAGCCAACAGAATCTCAATGGCTGGTCGATCGTGGAGTTCTTGAGAAAACGGATTTTCCTCCGATTCTGGTTTTACGTCGGTGCTCATCCGAAAAAGGGTATGCCCTGCTACATTCGGTGAGGTAGAAAGCGGCAAAATTATGCCGAGAAGGAGGGGTAGCCATGAAGATGAGCATAGCAGAACCATCATATCGGGTCTTTTCAGCGCGTCGTTAATGAGATGATTCGCAACACTAATGTCCGTCTTGCGTTACTTTGCATATATTAATCATGCGGCAAAGGAAATAGCAATGCACTAAGCCGCACAACGGATAGATTTCCAGCTTTTCTATAAGCACAACTTTCTCCAAGTGACGTGCCCAAATTTGTTCAGAAGAAAATCTACAAAGTGTGAAATTAAATAAACGAAATACCTTTTTGTCCGAGCTTCAGCCAATGTGGCCTAGTGTAAGGTTAAGTCGGTTCGAGTCGCTAGCACTGGAACTTCAAAACTATCACAACACGATGTGTGTATCACTAGTAATCAATGTTGAGGTCAAGTACTGAAAAGAATTCTCATCACTAATTAGAATGCTCATTTTCAGAAGTCCAGTCAACTAGCTGATTAATCCAGATACGGAAAGTGGTACGGCTACATACCAACGACTACAAAGCAGATTCGTAAGATAAATAAGTGGATAGACAGTAGTTATTCTTAGAACCAATCAATTAAAGCAAAAAGTGCTCCAGTATTAGGCAAGAAATAGGACGGTGTCATTGATCATCGCCAGCAACTATACAAATGCACCCTATTGCGCATAAATGAAATTTGATGAATAGCTGGAATCTGATAGTTGCAAACAAGCACAAGTGATATTGATATCGGTGGCATGGCCAATACCGAAGAAGCTGGGGTACCACGGGCGGGGAAGCGGAAAGTGCTTTCCAGCGTGAGGTCACAGATTGAACCCGCATTTTTCTCCAAGGTAGCCTTGTAGCTCAAAGTTCGAGCCTTGAAGTTTGGGCTAGCATCTTATTCGTGCGACCAGAAAGTGTGAGACTCTGCCGCTAAGAAAACCAGGTTAGTTCTCTTGCAGCCCACCATCTTGTGGTATGTGTATCTAGCTTCGGAGTTGCATACTTTCTGGCCGCACGAGCAACAGCCGGCCCATAAACGACCAGCCAAGTAACGATCCCAGCCATTGAACCCCGTGCTCATCGTTGGTTGAAACATTGAGATACAACATAGCCATGTGATTGAGTTACTTGATGGGGAAAATAGCTTTGAGATTTTTTGAATTATCAAGGTACTAATTGAGTGTGTAATTCGCTAGATAGGTTCCGATCAAATTTTTGATCATGATCATTGCAAGATAACTTGTCTAAATTTGGAGGCTAGTCAAGGCCAAATACGATATCACAATGAGTAATAATTTGCCCCCTGTAACATAACTGGAGCTACTAAACCCATGCCCTACGACCCATATTAACTTCTGGAGGTGGCGATGGCCCTCCGTGATACCATAATGCCCGGTCCTTCGGATTTTTGACCGCGTCACCTTCGACCCATTGACACTGCGTGGAGGACTCCCACAGGCTACGCATGAACTTTCCGTCCTGTTCGGCGTGGTAATCATTACCCATTAGTGGTTTGATTGCCTTTGTTGCTTCTTCCGCGTGATAGAATGGTATACGTCTGAGAGTTCGGTGTCAGTGGCATGTCTACTGAAGAGGGGTGGTTGAGAAACCTACGAGAACAAATGGTGGATAACATGGTAGTCTGCGATGTTATGAAGGAAGTGTTTTCCGATGAATCCTAGAGGACGATCAATAGTTGCTGTCGCCCCTTTGATAAAAGTCCACGCCTCGGGCTCGAATTTGGGTAGCTTCGGGTGTGTGTGGTGGAGGTACGTAATTGCAACAATCCAATGGTTAAGCCAGAGGTAGGGTTGGAGATAGAGTTGAAGCGTCATACCAAGACCTAATTTCAAACTACAGTGATAAAGTAGCGTTGCCGTGGCAAAGAGACCGATATCAGATATTATAATTAGGTGAGCCTCTTCAACTCTAAACAGTGAGCCCCAGGGTGCAAGGTGGCTGTTTCCAAGCCATTTGGTGGACTTGGGATTGACCAGGCTTTGAGAAGAGGCGGTAATGTTGTTCATCAAGTACCACGGCCAGCCAAGAAGTTGCTGTATCACGATACGAAGAAAGGTCGCGAAAGGAGCATCTTCGGTCAAATCTTCAAGGCCCCTGACATGAGATCCAAACAATTGTAAGTATTCGGAGCGTCTTAAAGGAACATAGTTGTGATCAAGTTTCATGTTGTTGGCGTAAATGTGGTGTCTGCGATGCGTGGATTTCCATGAGAAGTATGGAGTTAGAAGAAACGAATGGAGGAGAAAGCCTATGGTGTCATTGGCAGCCTTCCACGGGAGAAATGCGCCATGTCCACATTCATGACCTAGCACCTAACAAGAATGTTTGAAAAATAGAAACTGGGGTCGGAAGAGGTGTACTCACCCAAATTCCAGTGAAGATAAGACCCTGAAGCCATCCATAAAATGCCCACAATACCCAGCGAAGCATGGATCCTTCAATCTGAGGAATGTAATGACCGGCAACAATAGAGAGCAAGGCGGCCAAGAAAACATCGTGAAGTAGCCAGAGCAAAGATCTCTTAGGAGATGGCTTGAAGCAATGTAAAGGTATGGAGTTTTTTAGCTCCTTAACTCCAACATGGGCTGGAGCGTTCTGTAGTGTCTATTGACGGGGGTTTTAGTTTTTGATGCAAATTATTGTCGCAAGATGAGTACATACCCCAGAGCCGACGAGATCAGCTGGGTGCTCGGTGTAGTTGATAGCCATGTAGAATGATTGAAATGCTTGAGTTTGACGATGTAAAATGAGGAGAGTGTATTGTGATTCTGAAGATAGAAACAACGAGCGGCTAGGTCTCAACAGTTTCCCTTCACGGGTGGGAGAACTCTATAAGTTTCTACGAGCAGCAATGCCATCACTTGTTTTGGCCGCTGCCGGATGTAGGTGAGCGGCGTATGTGAAGAAGACGAGGAAAAGTTCGTTAGCAGAAGAGCTCGTCGGCATCAATGCAATAAAATGACGGTAGACGCGTCTCAAGAGCGAAAAAACAACTTACATGTAAATTTCGATTTTGTAACAGACTGACTTTGGTAGTATCTTCGGGGATGCTTACCCGAATCAAGTGGTTGCGCATATAAACACCGCAGTCATACAACTTTAGAGCTGGTTCAAGCATTGTAGTGTGGTGGGGCTAGGATTATTCAACCAAGGAAATTGTTCGTAGACTGTGGATTGGGTGGTTGAAGGAAAGTGAACTTGTATGTGTTATACAGATTAGGTCAGGCTTGCGAGGAGGGTTGCAATAAATGGCGTTGAAAAAAGTGATGCTATCTCCAGTGAACCCAGACATTCGAGTATCTGGTTACCATACTTTCAGCTTAGCGGGTCTCAAATTAGTCTCCTCAAGTCTGACTGGGCTCGGGAAAGCCTAGCATACAATTCAACAATGGCATCGTAAGATTTGCTATAGGTCACATTATTTCAAACGTATTCCCCAAAACGTTCAAGACTATAAGTGAATTTAAACAAAGATTGGCTAAAGAATGAAGATAATATTGCGAAAGACCTTTACTGGGTATTGATCACTGTGTATAATTCTAATCACTCTCGGAGAGAAGGTTGCAGTGAGGAGAAGGTAAGAAATAGATCCACCGATACCCATATACTAATAATGGATGTAGATGCAACTCAGGAGAGTAATTACTGCCTACATAAACCGATAATTGACCGATGCAGGGACATGTTGCTTAGCCGCGCAAGCTGAAAAAGAATGTAACATCCAAGGCCACCACACCATCACAGCTCATGAATCCACGCTAAAGCTTCTGCTTGTTTGCCATGGCTCGTGATAGGTCAATTATTGGGCAGAGTTGTTGGCTCAACGCCACCAACTCTAAGCCCTCGTCGAATACCATGACTTCCATGCTCATTCTCCCATCTTTGATCTGCTTGGCTTGTGCTCGCATGAAAAGCCATTTGGTTCCTCCTGCTGGTAAGAGCTTCTTAATCTCAATGCTAGTGGCCAGGGACGTAATCATTGCGGGGGCTCGGTACGATCCAGATGAGGCATCAATAACCTTGGTAACACCGGACTCTCGTTCCTTCTTTTGTTCCAATCCGGCAATCACAGTCGCAGCTTGCCCTCCAGTAGATTTCTCTGGGTAAAAATTGTCAAGGATTGGAAAAGAGATATCTAGGACAAAACCGAGGGTCTCGTTTGTAAAGACCGTCTGCGGGTTTGATGGCGTTATCCATTGGTCTCGAATGCTGGGATCCTGCAACTCGTATGGAACGAAGAACTTCAGGTATGACTGAACTCGTCGGAAGCTCTCGGGGTGATATGGCGTTTGATATGAGATCCAACAGGGATCAGCATCACTTGCAAGTGCAGATACAGATGCCTTGATGGGTGGTGGATCCAGCTTCCAACTAGTAGCAAATGAAAACCCTTGCGTGAGCGACATATTAGTGATACTAGAGCACATGTCAGTGAATTGAGACCGTGTACGTGAGGAGCGAGTTTTACTTCACAAATCCCATCATGCACTCTTTGCCTTTTTGGCTGACAGTAACTAGGATGGTAGAAGAGGCCTTCCCAAGATGAATATCCTTGATAACCAGTGTCGCAGTGGACGGGAATAGCAGACGAAAGAATTGCCACTGCATGCCCAGAACATCAGTCTGTTGATATTCGCTGTGCATCTCTGTAAAATATTCTTTGGCCGCTTGTTGAACCATGGACATGACTAGCCCCCCAAAAATTCCTGTAGAATTGTCAGTTGAGATTACAGAAAATAGAAAACGGAGACTTTTCACTCACGTGGACCGAAGCTGAATGAGCTAGGCAATTCGATCTCGTACTCGCCCTTATTAACGAGTCTGATGTTCTTAGACAATACGTCAGTAAGGGAGGGTGGAGTCATAATGGTGTTTTTCTCCATGTTGAAACGAATTTCATGATATATTGATATCGAAGGATGAAGTTTAATGTAGTAGATAGGTTGGTTGGTTTTGTTGAGAATTGCGTAATTGCTAGCCTATTTATCAGAGGTATCGGGTATCTACTCGCGAAAAGGCGAGATCCTACTAGTACTTATTGGGCTTCCAAGACTTTAATCGATTTCTATAAATACCTACCTGGGTTACTAGGGAAGTTCCATTATTGCATTTGTGAGAATTCCTAACCTTGGTGACTTTCCATATATCAACTTGTATTTTAATTGCTCGAAATAAGAATGGAAAAGAATTTGGTGGCACTCCTACTCTCCTTGAGTTTTTACAATCTCAGCATTATTGTTTGTCTTTTTGCTGTTACGAAGGTACTTCTTCTAGTCCACATGTTCTAAGTTGTTCCACTGAAAGAAACACAGCTCACGGTGGTCAGTATATATCGATTGTACTGGCATCCTCTGGCGAGATATCCAGGTCCTTTCTTTGCAAAAGTCAGCGATTGGTATGCTGCGTACCATGCATACAAGGGAGATATACATAAAGATGTCCTCAGAGCTCATAACATATACGGTAATTGAATCTCGATTGCTTTGATGTATCACTACTTACATGTTGATAGGGAATATTGTTCGATATGGCCCTAACCGTCTAGTCTTTGCTACGGTAGAAGCGATGCATGGTAGGCAAAAATGCCGCCCGTCAATTAGCAAGCCAAAATGACACTTTGTAGACATCTATCATTCGAAACATGTAAGGAAATCTGACGCTTACAAAGGTCTTGTGTCTGGGCCAAACGGATGGAATGTGCACAACGTTCTGGATAAAACTATCAACCAGCGGAAACGAAAGCTCGTGGCTCGATGGCTTTCGGAGGATCGCCTCAAAACATTTGAGCCAACAATTCTACGCCAGTCTGATATCTTGATTAGGACTATCATGAAGAACAAGCCCTCCGAGGACGGATGGACGAAACCAATCAACATATCAGATTATTGTAAGCGCATCACCAAAGATTATAAAACAAAGTACTAAATTGTTCCACAGGCAGATTTCTTATTTTTGATATCATGAGCGAGTATTGTTTCGGCCACAACTTTCATCTCCAGACAGACAGTACACATAGATATATGGTTCACTTTGCATCCCCATTGCACCGCTTCAATAGCGCCTTTGTTCAGTCTGTGGACCTTGCATATTACCATGTCGAGAAGCTCTTCTATCCTCAGGGGCTGTGGTATATATGGAAGATATTGAAGGAGGGTCGCCGTTTCTCCGCGGAACGGTTTACTGATAAATCTGAAAGCACATTACTTTCGCTTCTCTACAGGGAGCGGGATCCCGAGACAGGAATAAAACTTTCTGTGTCACAGGTCTGGTCAGAACTGAAGTTCATTATGGTGACAGGCGCCGGATCTCCGGCGAGCGCAGTGGCGTCAGTTCTCTTCTATCTCATACGCCATCCCAAGTGCTATGCCAGACTTGTGAAAGAAGTTCGCAGCACCTTCTCAGACGTATCGGAAATCCGTTCAGGGTTGAAGATGTCTTCTTGTCGTTACCTGCATGCTTGTATCACCGAGGCTCTTCGCATCTCTCCTCCAACTGGAGCAGTCTTGTGGAGAAAGGTTGAGGGAAATGGACTCATGATTGACAGAGAATATGTGAGCCCTGGCCATGACGTTGGAACTGGCGTCTACGCTATGAATCATAACGAGGCCTACTTCCCGGATGCTATTGCGTTCAAGCCTGAGCGTTGGCTATCCGGAGAAACTGAAGGCGATGTTTCTTTGGCATCGAAGGCATTTACAACATTCTCCATGGGACCGAGACAGTGCCTCGGCCGAAGTCTTGCCACAATGGAGATATGTGATGCCATCGCGTTACTTCTATGGCACTTAGACCTTCGCAGACCAAGAAAATCTTGCGAAGACATTGGGGGCGGGATAGAAGGAAGCATTGATGAAAATGAATTTCAACAGGAGGATCATATTGTGAGCTTTTTCGACGGACCTTGTATAGAATTTCGGAGGAGAGAATTTTGAGTAGCTAGTCTTCTTCAATTGTCAGCTATCTTTCCATTCTAAGGCTTGCATACGATCTATTGCACTACCTACTTAGATAGCCTAGATATACCGAGCAGCAAAACCAATGGAGCAAGGGTAACGCACCAAGTTTTGAAATTTGAGAGTCACACTTGAAGGTAAACAAAAGATTGGTAAGGAACAGGATATGGATATCCAGAAGGCGTGTTGTTATGTAAACCTGTAAGTTTGAATTTCAATTTGTTGTCAAAAATGGAACAAGAGTTGTGGCCAACCACCATTATGACCTCGAATGCTGATGGCCATGACATTTAAACGGACTGTGTATCATAAATGTTCGTCAGGGACCATCTCTCAAGATGAACAATCTATGTTTTACGGGGCCAGATACGTTTACAGATGCACTTTAACCATACCATTCCGTATATAATTTCGGCGGAACCAACCAACTCTTATTCCGATTGATAAAGTAGACAAATCGCAATGCATAATCCATAAATAAACAGCCTGCTGCAAATGATTATGGCGGAAATGGAATGACAATGAAGATTGTATCAACTCCAGGTATCTCTCTACAAATCGAAGTACCTCACGCATGAATCCTCTACTCAAGTACAGATAGTACCACGAACATTCTCAACTATCTGCCCAATACCTTCGGTATCCCTGATATTAGTCTCGAGATCAAATCTCCTCAGTCCTCTCAGAGAACTAAGCTTGATAGCCTCCAGCATTTCTTCCAAAGGCATCAGGAACAGCCCATCGCAATGAGGCCCAGCAGGGAAATCTTGCAGTAGATCGAACTCCGCCCTCAACCTCAAGTTCTGCAATCCTTCCAACCGTTCCAATATCCCTAAAAATATTTTCCATTCTGGACACGTTACGATTGAGCCAGCTAGGCCCCAATCCTGGGTACATAAAGTCATGGATGCGTTAACATCTATTTGTAGAGATTTTATCGATTTGAATCTTGAGGTAATAACGGTCTGTGAAAGGTAAAGTAATGTCTCGGGATTATTGATATCAATCGTGTTGCAGGAATACAAAATGGGAATTCCTTGGTTGTATACCCGGCGACACGTGAGAAGAATAGCGAGGCAAGAATCAGAACGTGTGTAGAATGGGAAGGGCCTTTTATTATAGTAGCGCATTCATTCATATGCCATGTAGTTTCGTCTTTGGGCACTAGGAATGCAAGAGCGCGCAATATCGTATTGAGAATTGGCTGCATGATGGATATCATGAGGCTCCTTACAGCGAATGTGCCCTAGTCGTTGACGACATTGAATTAGATGAATTGTGTTCCCGCCTAGAACTTCCAGTAGAATCTTCTCCAGAATCTCGGGTGGTAGTTGAAGGAGGCGTGCCGGTGTCTTTCTATCTCTCTTCCAAGTCGAAAATACTTTCGTCAAATCAGTCCTTCGTTCGGTGGGCTCAAGAGACAATTCTCTGTTTCTCCTCTCTTCCAAGGGCTTGGGTTTATCTTTGATCTTCTTTTCTGGCTATTTCTTTTCTTTGTGCTTTCTGAATTCGATGGTTACCACATGGCTGGAAACCACCCGTGCAGATAACAAAGCAGGGAATCGGGAAACAGATGACTCCTAGCAGGACAAGATGAGCGTAGGAGAGAAGAGAGGGTATCTTCTTGGATGCCATAATGAGCAGTCTGTAGAGTGAGTAATCGGACAGGATTTGTGTTCTGCCACGATTCAATACAAGTCAAGGTTGAAAGGTATTAACATTCGAAAAGCTGCGAATTTTCTTTCGAACATGGGTCAATGACAATTACTTGTGTATTTTGGTGTATTGAATGATTTGAATGTTTTGACTCGAAATAGATTATAGGATTGAACGTATCCCATGGATTCCAAAGCCTCGCGGCCTGAATGTTGGGAATTCTGATGTAGGTATGTTATATGGGAAGCCTTAAAAGACTTACTGAGCGAGGGGATATAGTGATGTGAGGATGTGGCACTGTGCATATTTACACGAACACAGCGAATCACCCAAATGCTTTACGCAAGGCAGACTGATACGAGGCTGTCCAACGTCAAATATATACATACCCAGTAGCTAAAAAAGAAACCAATAGGCAACGAATTCGACCACTTCTGGCTTGTTTAATGACTTAAAGGCTGGCAGCGAATACATGGTTAGATACCCAGTATTAATCACGAAAGGTAGGCTGGGAGGCTGGGTAAAGGTTGTGCTAGTGGCTCACCAGGAGCAGGGAAGTTCGTAAATAAGGAGCAATTATAGGTTACTAACCCGGGTCTTCTCGATAACTACTCCCTCAAACTAATGAGGATGTCTCGCACGAGACTTATGTGTGTTGTTTGGCGTCGTTAAAGAAGAAGAATTCTTTTGAATTATCTTTGAATATTTCAGATATCGATGCGATGTTGTTAAGCTTCAAGGAATAAAAGTAAATACCTGGTAGTTTGGTCTGCGTCCTAGCTTTGCTAGCCTATGGATGGAGATGTGTGGCATAAAAGTAAACTATTGTGGCGGTGCATTGACCTCAGCCTTAAACTTTTCGAAGCTCTCAGTCCTATCTCAAAACCATAACAACCACATCCATCATAAAAATGGCCGAAGTCGAGATCACAAGTCCTCCAACCATGGCGCCAGTCACTGAAGCTCCAGAGGAAACCTCTACAGCTCTTACCACCACAAACAATGAAGCAGGCGCACCCGTCGAGCGCAAAGTTAAGAAAATCATCCGTCGAAAAAAGCGTCCAGCGCGTCCCCAAGTCGATCCCTCGACGATGAAGAGCGAGCCTCCTCCACAAACTGGTACTATATTCAATATCTGGTATAACAAATGGTCAGGAGGGGATCGGGAGGATAAATATCTATCTAAGACAGCTGCTGCGGGACGTTGCAACATTGCGAATGATACCGGATACACTAAAGCCGACAAAGTGACAGGCAGTTACTTCTGTTTATTCTTTGCAAGGGGGATCTGTCCAAAGGGTCAGGAATGTGAATATCTACATCGATTACCAGGAATTCATGATATGTTTAATCCGAACGTTGATGTATTTGGCCGCGATAAACACTCGGATTACAGGGACGATATGGGAGGCACAGGAAGTTTCATGAGGCAGAATAGGACGATTTATGTGGGAAGGATACATGCCAGTGATGATATTGAAGAGATTGTTGCGCGGCATTTTGCCGAATGGGGTCAGGTTGAGAGAAGTGAGTTCTTTCTCTTCTCTCTCAAATGAGGTAATGAATATATGCTAACCCGTATTAGTCCGAGTTCTGAATACGAGAGGTGTTGCTTTTATCACATATTCCAATGAGGCTAATGCGCAGTTTGCGAAAGAGGCAATGGCACATCAATCGTTAGACCACAATGAAATCCTAAACGTACGCTGGGCGACGGCCGATCCGAATCCGATGGCACAAGCACGAGAGGTACGGAGAATAGAGGAGCAAGCTGCTGAAGCTGTTCGAAGGGCACTACCTGCAGAGTTTGTGGCTGAAATAGAGGGCCGCGACCCGGAAGCACGAAAACGTAAGAGGATAGAAGGTGGTTTTGGATTAGCAGGTTATGAGGCGCCTGATGACGTCTATTTTGCTAGAGGTGCCAATGCAGTAAACCCGGCGGGTAGACAGGGACTTGAGCTAGAAGAGGAGCAAAGACTCATGCTTGAAGCGGATGCCTACGAACAGACGGAACAGAAGGAGGAGAGTGGAGGTATATTTTCCAGTAGTACTTTGGCGGCACTAGAAAGTGCCAAGGGGTCAATTGCGACGAAACCAAAACCCACAGCACCCGCAGGGCCATTAGTAGCTTATGATAGTGATAGTGATTAAATGGGGGATAAATGGAGTTTAGGAGTCGTCCAACTACCGTATTATGGCCATGTTATACTATATAATACTCGGTCGCTTAGACGAGCCAAAATAATAGGAGCATTGTCTCAGCTTTGAAGGCAGAAGCCATGAGAAAAATATGGCCACAATGTACTCGTAACCTGTGATTTATTGTGTTCTCATGATATCATTATACAACCATCAGCTATTGAAAATTCTCGAATACAACATTTCATGCCTTCCAATCCATAGATCCATAACTGGTACACTTTGACCCGCATCCTCAACCTTGGTATTCCATTCCCTCTCAATAGCTTCTTTGATTCCTATTTGCACCTCCTCACTCGCCAAAACCTTCTGGGCATGATAGGGCCCAAACATACTGGCTCTCACCGCAGCTGAAAGCAACGCTTTCACATGACTTAACATAAATACATAAGCTGTTTGTTCTAAACTCATTCCCACAGTCGACGTAATGGCGCCAAACAAAGGAGGAAGATGAGCTGATACGGGCGGTATTGCTCCAGATGTAGTTTTAGGTGCGGAAGATATAGATTTTAGCAGCATGGAGAATTCCTTCAATGTATCAACTCCATCGATCGGAGCGGAAGTAGTCAACCCTGTAGACAAAGCAGCGGAAAATGATCGATCCCAGATAGACAACAAAGCTCTTCCCTGCGCAATCGAAGCACGTCTTCCTACGGTACACATGATCGATGCATCTTGAGCATCATCTAAATCAACCAAATCTCTTGGGTTTCGATGTGCAGCGAGTACGAAGGGAAGTGTGGTAGATGCATAAGAAGAAAGCGAGAAGGTTAAGAAATCTGGGAATGATGATCTGGGTTTTGTGTGCGCGAGGTACGATTCTAAACCATTACTGAAGGCGAATGAACCGAGTGGGAGGGCGGAATCGGAGAGGAGGAGAAGGAAATGGTTGGATTGGGGAGAGAGAACTAGGGGTTTGTTAGAAAGCTTTTCATCCAAAGAGATGAGGATGTTCTCACCGTTGTTGATAGCAATAGGATCTTTATCTTTAAATGACGGAGAGGATATAGCTCGATCGCCTAATCGGGCTCTTGCGGCTGCTAGTTTCTTTTCCAGTTCGTGAATCTCATCCTCTATATCCCGAGATTCATTCCCTATATCCTGAGACCTATTCTCTATATCCAGAGACTCCACTTGAAGACTCATTGGGATATCATTCCACTAGATAACATGTGTGGTTGAAGTGCGTGCCGATAACCATATCAATTCGACAAATCAGAGGTGGCTTTAAGCATATTTTAAAGTGTGGCTGTGGCGGTGACTAGGCTATAAATCCAACGGATCCAACCATTTGCCAATGTTTCGTCTTCTAAACGACTTCTTAAATTAATTCAAAGGAGCACTGCTAAGATCTGACTGATTTCGATTATTGGTCAATACTTACAATAAAGCCTGGTTGTATCTCACTCATACCAAACAATCCCCATGAAACCTCATGTACACTCGCAAATTTTTCATCTATTCTTGGCCCCGTTCCTGCTCATATGGGAGCCGGTGAGGCTGAATTTCCTATACATCTTATCCATAGGGCTCGGCTTACCCAGAACACATCTGTCAAGTCCACGGTGTATTGATACATGGATCTAATCTTATATGTATTTTTGGATGGTGGCCCAGCACAATTCCCCCATGTTTCGAAATTTCAATGAGTACAGGATCCTCTCGCTGAGCATCCTCTCAAGCATTGCAGAGATTCGTTGGCTTCCGTTCGAGCTATTGATGTTTTGCACTGATGTTGTTTACTGTTGGGGTTTGGATCATCGGAAATGTACTACAGCATGAATCACATGCATATTCGTCAAATAGGCGTGTGTTGCCTACCTATCCAACACGTACGACGTTGTGAGTGTAACGTCTTTGTTTCTCGGGTGTATATCTGCCAAGACAGCACCGGTCAAAATTCGGACCACTTATCCAATTCGAGAAGGCCGTCAAAATTTCTTACACTTGATTTAGAATCACACATGCACATCTTCATATTTCTAAGCGCTCAAACCAATTACACTGCAGCAAGATTCATTTCATGACTTGATATTAGACATCAATTTCGTCGATAGTTTACCAATTCTGGGATAGTTCATGAAACACTGTGCCGCAATCCTTCAGTAAGGCTTCTTGCTCGCTGTACAGGCTGTGTTCATGGAGGCGGGGTTCTCCCTATGAGATTCTTACCTTGCCCTATGTTACTGAAATCTTATCCTCAACGACATGGCAATCCTTGGTCTCAGCCTAGTGATCTTGACTCGCTTCCCTGCTAAACTTTGTGGAGCTTGACTATATAATACACAGTGTACTCAACCAAGTGGTCCTTTCTCAACCAATTCATATTTGAATACCTGAATATTTCAATATAATTAGCACCCTACACACAAGCCAACATGATTGTCACTTTAGCACTCCGTGTTCTCCAGGTAAGCCTCTCGCCGAATCTTGCGGCATAAAGACTGACTCCCCTCAGATGCTGTTCGCTGCTGTTGTTCTAGCACTATCTGCAGTTTTGATTCATGGTTATGGTCCGGGTACCTCGTGGTCCCTTACATCTTATGGGTCTTTCTGTGGTGGAGCTGCTCTTATATTTGCTGCCATTGGGGTTGCTGCTTGTTTCGTGGAAGCTTTGCAAGGCATCATAATGCTTGCTCTTGACGGCATTGCATCTTTCTTTCTCCTTGCTGGTGGAATCGTTAGTTGCCATTCTCTTCATGTTATTTCAGCTCTTGCTAATAGACTCCTTACCTAGGCATATGCCGCGACTATCAAGGTCGGCAGCTGCTCTGATTTGAACTATATCCAAGACCATGCCAATCCAATGTTCCCTGGCAAATACAAAGAATATTCCGGTGATCTTGTCAAAGCTGTAGAGGACGACCTCAAGGCTAGATGCCAAGAAGTTCAAGCAAGCACGGCATTCATATGGTTCACAGTGGCCTGTTTTGTTGGAACAACTGCTATTCACTTCTTGAGCAGGAAACGTGGCGGTAGTGCTGCGAGCTACCCTTAGAATTTTCGAGGCGAAACATGCGAAGGGAACGTAGGACTGTGATGGACTTTAATGACGGTTATGAAACAATGGGAATAGTGATATCAATGGCGTTCAGCTAAAATTCAAGTTCGGGTGCCGGTCTGTATGATTGGTTATACAAGGATTTTCTTGGTTCTTCAGTTTGATGAGAGGTAATCTCGTTTCCACTAGAAAAAGACACTACACCTGTTGCAAATATATTCTTCAAAACTCAATCTATTCTTATAGTACACCACTTCATTGAATCTATCAGTCTGGCGATTTGCAGTCCAGAGAATACACCGACACTCCTCAGATACAATTTCGCAACAACCCCAACCTAAGATTAAAGCGCCTCGCGGTAGTTATCTGCTTTCAACAAGATTATAACCCGACCCAGCTTCCTCGGCTTCCTGGCACTCTAATGCTCTATTGTCTCTGTTAGAGTTTGGATGAAGATATCCTTTGCTTCACGCTACGTTAGCACTTGAGTTAGGTCCGCATAAGCATTTAAGCAACACCATTCCATCCAGTCATAGATAATTGTCTAAATATAGAACATGAATGATGATTGAGGGTAGGTCTTTCATGTAGTACTCGTTATGGGTGGGTCGGGTGATACAACTGGGTTGGACAAACCATCGGTTAGGTACTATAAAATGGTGACCCATAATTGATTGGTTTGGGCTGGTTTTGAGTCGAAGAGTTTTGGAAGTAGTACAGGTTGCTATATGCTTGGATGGTTTTAGGGGAACCCTGTAAAATTTCTATTTCAAGCTTTAATTTCAAGCCTCAAATTAGATTTTTAAGCCTATTTGAAATTTAAATTTCCTAAACAATTGATTATAGTTAATCATGGGTATTGATGGGTAATTCTGATTCCATTAATGGGTTGGGTCATTGGTGACCCGATAGCCTTTTTTTGGACTAGCGGTTTGGGTTGGGCTTAGCAAAAGAAAGTACGCAACTCACCCATTGCGAGCACTGCTTTCATGTGCAGTGTGACAGGAAACCGCGCCGAATTTGAGGCTCGGTGGGATGCTCAGAGTCCCACGTGGTAGCCCAGACTAGTTGAAGTGCATGAAGTGGTATTGCTGTCCAATCACCTATCGTGATCAGTAACTTGTTCGAAAACCTGACGCTCCGTTGTTTTCGTCCTCTGACCATATCCATACTGGATGGGACTTGTTGAAAATTCTTGGAGACCCCCAGAGCTATTCTTGACGTGAAAGTAATGTAACTTTGGTAATTGGGCTCGGTGTAAGAAAAGTATTTGGAGTTTTAAGTCCCCGTTACTATCCTGGTATGTCACCACACTTGTATTCTACCTCCAGAACAGTTATAAATTTCTACTTGTCCCACATTCATTCCTATAAACCATTTCGAAGATGTCTTCAAACAACATTCGTAGCGGAAGACAATCGACGAGTGATACCTCCGACAATCGGAATAAATCGAAGAGCACAGAAGACAAGAACGAACCTATAACTAGGAAAAGAACCGAAAGTCCTCGCGATGGCAAGGAAAAGGTAAAACTCCCAATTCGCAAGGGGTCAGCTTCTACGCGATCGGCACCTCCCTCAAAGCCAATCAGCAGTCAAGCCCTCGTACCACTAAGTAGTAATTCCAGTGTAGTAACGGTAGGAAGGACAAAAACTCCCCCCAACGTCATCGAAATATACGGTACGCTAGGGCAGGCTGTAGTAGATCGTCTTTATCGTTCGATGCTTAAATACAATAGCCGACACCGTAACTCTGCTACTTTAGGTTTCGTTTCAAAACAACCAAGAACTTTTGATTTACGCTGCGACAAAACTATAACACCAGAGGTACGTCGAGAAATATTGCCTCGGGGCTCGGAGCTTGAGTGTTTTGTGATCCGAGAAGTCAAAGATTTAGGGCTCAGAGATAACCATTACGCTTTCCAGCTCAAGGAACTAAGCTCTCCTGTGAAGCTTCCCAAGGTCTTGGAATTGAGCCAAAGCAAAAGAGATGAATTGGGAAAGGCTACTGTTAATAAACTGATTTGGCTTTCCAAGCAACGTAACATTATTTATCTGATGGATTACTTCTCCGTGAATGGGAGAGAATTTGATCGAAACACATACAAAAAACAAGTGGAGAAGAATGGATGCCGGCTTGTTGGACCATATGGGATCAAGAGTGAGTATATCTCAAAGGATACGGCTTTAAACGACATTAGTGCCGCTATCAAGGGTAGTTTACAGTCGAAGTCTGAAACACTAATATTGGATTGCTCTCTCGCTATCGTACTTGCGTTTGTTTTGACTTACAACCAGGTTCTAGGACCCAAGAAACTATGGAATTTGCTCCATGAATCTGACTCCAGCAAGTCATCAAAGCAACGCATTCTGATTACTTTCGGCTCTGTTGATTTTATGACCTGGACTCAATGCAGTTACGTACGACCTTCTACTTGGAAGTGGAACGTGGGCGATCTGGTCTATATTCAAGGCCCACGCTATGGTTTCGCCTTCAAGCCTACTTCTGTTTCTAATGGCTACAATGCATTAGTCTCTAACACCGCACCTTTGACGTTTTGATCATTCAGATCATATGAAAATATGGATATGGATAAGTCTCTGGAGGAGTATAGAGACGCCATGATGAAAGCCTTCAAAGAGCCTCTCTCACATCGAGATATCTCTGACATATGGGACAATCTGCAAGAACGTCCTACAGAACTTTGCGGTGCAGGAAAATCGCCCATTACTTGGGGTGAAGTATGGAAGTCTTTAGTGGATGTTTGTGGATCGGATTGTTTAGAGGAAGCAGTGACTGCAGCCACAAAAGCATGTGAGAAAGGGGGCCATGCGCCAAAGCGATATTCTAAGCATAAAATTCTGGTCCCACCGCAATATTGCGAGCAATACGTTGGGTTGACTACAGTACAACGAATGTATCCTGACAATGTTTTATTTAAATGAATTGTCGAAATATGTCCAGAAGGAGGGAGGAGACTAATTGACACGCAGTTGCAGAGAGTGATTGACATCAGGTCAAATATGATAAGAGGTCAGGAACACAGCTGAAGAAAATATGTAATAGCTGCAATGTAGAATGTTCAGTACTGCAAACAGTCCAATAGTGATTCTTAAGATGAAAGATCCTAGTTACTATGAAGACGGTGGAGTAGCACCGGGGACACTTGAAGTAGTACCAATGTAATCCTGCAAGCATGTCAACATTATAACCTCTCTATTGCAGAAAATTCTTACCTGAATGCTCGAAGCATTTCCTGGTAGCTCCACTAGATCTTCAAATTGCCCAAGCATGGTAGCAAAATTGAATGCATATGGACTACTGGAAAACCTGCCACGAAGGTCAACAATTGATTCGAGAGACACCTTCACCACTGAAAGTTCTCGTTACTATAACCTCTAACAAGAAGCGACCTACATTTGACCAACTCCATCTGATAATATGTCAGACTTCTTGGTGATCTCGGTGCCAAAGCTACAAGCTTTAAGACTATTTGAGAAGACGGGCTTGATTCCAATCTGCAAGGAGAATGGTGCTTTAGCTACTGGCTATTCAACCAAGAAGACAAAGGTGAATTCTCGAGGGAGCCCAGTACACTGCTGTTCGTTCTCTTCAAGCGACCAAACAAGTTTGCTGCTCTGCATTCCTTCAGCAGATCGAGTTGAACCCTGTATCTTTAACATATTACCGATGACTTTTGATCTATCGTATTCAGTGGATGGGGTGACCGTTGCAGTCGCTGGAGTAGAGACCCCTAGTGTTGCACCTGAAAGCAAGTTAGAAACGTTTCTTGGATGATCAAATTCAGACATCACAACAGTCTAGGCTGCAACTAAGCAATGCCGGCTTATTCATTATTCAGTCTATCACCGAGCCTGTCTAAAGAGGTTCATAGAGTTTCGGATTTGAACTGCAGTCCGAACTATTGCAAACTGCGATTTAAGCTTAAGCGTCTCTCACTGCTCGACCAAATTCATATGTTCCTGATGTCATCAAAGTGCAGTTTCATTACTAACCCAAGGAAAAAATCCAGTGCAAGTTCTCCGTCGAATATCGGCCAAAAGCAATATGTGGAGCAAATTTGATAATCTTCAGCGGTTGATTTGTAGTCTTCTCCCCGATAGTTTTAAAAGCTTGGATGCTAATCTGAGCTCTTTTAAATCTATACTCAACCGAGTGCATGGGATGAAAAACAAACGTAATGGCTACAAAGGTAACATTGTGTGGCGGAGCTCCATAGAGACTCAAACATTTCTCCGCATCGTAGACTCCATGATGAAGGCGTGTGAGACTAGCAGAGACGAATGCCTCCTCGTGATGGTATTCATGCTCAAGCAGAGATTTCTGAAAAACTTGGTAGCGGTGGTCAGGTAAATCAGGGTTGGCTTTTTGTTGGTGTTTGATGGCTACGGGATTGCCATATGGGGAAGGCATCCCTGAAGAAGCATTTTCAGAGTTCTGAGGCATTGTATTGAAATGAAGCAAAAACGTGAGAAAGTAGAAATTCAAATTCAAGATAGGATAATCTGGGGAATGACCTGAATTTTAAAGTTGTGAATTCTCAAGCTAGCATGTGAAGTAACAGGTACCTATATATTTGGTCCAGATTGTGTGTAACCAATAGACAGAGTATATACCTAGGTAGGTATGTGATGTATGTTGCTTTCCATCCAGGGACAAGCGCCTGTAGGTTCCGATAACCTTGCACAAACATGGTAAACTCTGTATTTTCTCCGGCAATAGTGAGTGGCCCACTAAGTACCACCATTTGCTGGAAGCAAGCACCGCCAGGGCTGTCAATAGCCTGGACTGCATATCAACATCGAAAGGTCTTCCATTTCCTGAACACAATTGCAACTTTCAAATTGTCTAAAAGATTGAATCCACTTCGAACATTGGGTTATTGTAGGTATTGTCACATCTAATCTGTAAGTCTGTGCCGTTTGACACCCCGAGCACTGTTAAATGCTTGAGGCTGTAGCCTTTAGAGTAGATGATGTCAAAATGAGTATTTCAGTTTGGAGAAGCATGCAATTGAGATATTAGACAACAATTTTATGATCCTCGAAAGCATCCTCTGAAGCATCCTCTGGTCGCCTTCAAGTCAAACTACGACTATAGATGAGATTGAAAAGATATAGATAGTGTAGATAACCTTGAAGCATAGGATTCTGAATTATATCAGTTGGATTTGAGGGAAAATTGTATCTCATATCAGTGATGTGATTTTTTTGTTCTACTTCACCAGAAGAATCAGAACGTCGGAGCCCGGCAAATTCCACCGAACAACTTCAAAGCTATCAACACCACCAAATTGAAGTTCAGATATCTACACCAATAAATTCCATTATTTTGCGATGTCTTCCTCTGCCCCCCTCGAGATAGCATCTACAATCCAAAGTGCATCGATAAAGCGCGATCCGTCTCCCAACCATGACATAAATCCCACTACCGCCGCCTCCAGCAAAGAGCCCGTAACTGTTCATCCAGACTACGCATTCGATGATAAAAATAGTATCGATGGCGAGGAAGAAATAGAAGATATTCCCTACGATGTTATAAGACCATTGCCACGGCGTGCGAGTTTCCCACCAATACCCGATTTACGATTTGAGCAGAGTTATTTAGCTAGTATTGCACATGCGGATTCATATTGGAAGGTTGCTTTCATAACTATTAGAGATCAAGTATGTTTTTTCTTTCTCAATAGCTATCTATTCTTCATTTGAAAAATGCAGAATACGCACGCTAACTCTTATGCCTAGCTATGCATGCCACTCATTCAAGGCATTGCCGTAACCCTCCTCTGGGCTGGCTGGAAGCACTGGAACAAGAATGCCAAACTTAGTGGCAACAGTGCCGGCGCCCGAGTTCGTCGATGGTGGTACACGGTTAATAACTGGCCGATCAAGGAGAAGATAGCAGAGATCGGAAAGAATGCGAAATTGGCGGCGGAATTGGGGGATGTGAGTCCCCTCGCGATGCTTTATTAATTTTTCGTTGCTGATGGATTTGGGCAGTATTATAAGACTCAAGCTTCTGCTGGAGATTGAGCTGATGAATGATGAACAAGGTGTTTTGAGAAATGGAATGGGCATTTGCATGGGCGGCGTTTGGGACAATCCATTGAAAAAATACTGGTTCAAATATTGAGGTCTTCAAGTAGATGGAACTACACATTGTGAGGATGCATTTGATATATTGGGATGGCAAAAAGATCTAGACCAACTCGATGCATTATCTCATCGCAACACGCTATCTATCAATCTACAATGACCACACTCTTTTGAGGTCGATCGTGATAGTATGAAGAAGATACATGTAGGCATAAAATTATAGTGCAATAGCTATGAGATTTTCTCCATTCTGTCATGAGCTAAGACTAGCATAAATACTTATGTTAATATGCCTTGGAAGATAACTATGTATATCGAAGAACATAAGTATACCCAATGATCAGCTTTAGTAGCTCCCACCCAAGCAAATCACCCTCCCTTTATCTTTACGCCTTTTGTCAATAATAACGCCTTTTCCCACACCCGCTATCATGATTAAGTATTATAACATTAAGAACCACCATAGCCGACATTGATTGATGGTGGTAGGGTGGAAGCTTTCTCAGGGCTACCACGGAAAGTGAGAGTAGGCGAGAGTTGAGTTTGAATTGGTTTCGTCGTGATGGAAATTGGCTTGATTTTCTTATCGGCTTCAGTCGAAATAGCCTTCCCTTCACTGGCGACTTCCGTAGATGTAGGTGGGCTTGAATCCTGTCGAGAAGCCACGCTGTCCGAATTTGATTTAGGCTGTGGGCTTAGATGGAGTTTGATCGTAGTCTTCTGCTCCGGGGTTGGAGTTTTGACTGGGAGCTTGACAATTAAGCTCTTCTTCTCCTCTTCGTCATCCTCCACTTGTTCAATTTCATCGGTCTCCTCTGCAGGCTCCTCTTCGAGTTCCTCAATATCGCTTGCTATAGATACTTGATCGTCGTCTTCCTCGTCATCGCCATAATCTTGCTCACTAGCATCATCCTCCTCGTCGTCGTCCATTTCGTCCACTGAATTATATCCCTCAATGTGCTTTCCCTTAGAAGCCCAATCGCGACCGCGACTGGAAGCACCAGCACGGCGTGGTCTAGAAGTTACCTCTTCTGACTCTTCACCCAGTTCGACATCTCCACGGCTATCTACAGCAGCATGCGTTCCACCGATAATACTTTCACCATACACTCCACCAACGCGAGATCTGACCTGACGGCCACTTAATGTAACAGTAGGCCCCGCTGGCTCAGCTGGGGTGTGGCTGCCAGTGTTTCGAGTAGAGCGGCGGGATCCGGTAGTGTCAGAAAACCCCTCATCTTCATCGTCCGAATACGTGTACTTCATGCGCTTTCCTCTGGTACGACCTTCATACATCGAGAAGTTTGGTTCAGGACGTTTAAATTGCTCCTTACGAGCTTGTCGATATTCTCTTCTCTTTCGTTTCTGTAAAATTGTTAGTAAATCCGAAAATAAGAGAAAGTACTGAGACTAGGAAAGCCATACCTCTTCAGTCGCCTCGAAACGTGGAACTGCCGCAAGCATTTTCCCACTTAGCGTTCGGGCTTTTTGGCCACCATCGTCCTTGACTAGTTTCTCTGCTAACAATTTCAACTCATCAATATCACTTGCAACGCTCCACCAAGTTCTCTTCAAGCCAGTATGGTTGCTCTCCCTGTAAACTCTAAAGTGTGTGTCGTCCAGACCTTCCACCAAATAGTAACGACGTCTATCGGCATCTGATCCCCAAGGCTGTACAGAAAGTGGTTGGTTCAAATCATCTTCATGGCGAGTTTGCTTGTATGAGGCTGTAATCATACCCTTAACCACGTCGGAGGAGGCTAAGGACCAGAGTATGAGGGTACGTAATAGAGTAAGCTACAATTCAAAATCAGCAAGGTTCAATCCTTCCGTAGACAATGGATGAGTGACCTACCCGCTCTGTAGGAGACATAGAAGTGAACGTTGCCCCTCCAGAAAGAGGGTTCTTGCTCTCCCAATCCTTCGCCCATTGTAGTTTATGTGTTTGAACGGCTTCCTCGAGAGCACGATTATAATGTCCAGCTCTGTGTTCGATAAGTGATTAGCCATTGATTCTGCAGAAACTTCGAAGTTATGCGAGCCACAGCACACATGTCGCAAATATGACCTACTTCACATCCTGCTTTCTATTTAAGAGAAGCCCCAATAATGCGCAAAGAAACTGTTCCGCATGCTCCCCAGGCGTAGTACCAACAACAGCGTGTTCCAATTCTTGGGGTCCAAAGTTGGGTAGAGATTTCGGGAATACTTCACTGAACCGGGCACGGAACATGACGATAAACTGCATAGAATCTGTGTTAGAGACCATTGAACACCGCAACCACGCGATTTGTACGTGTAAAATCCTCTAATACGCGACGATAAGAGTTATACGTACGGCGATATCTGGATTATCTGCTAAGACATATTCATGACGTGGTGATGGTTCTCTCTTTGGTCGTGGTGGAGAAGCCTCAATTTTACGTGCGGCAGTTGGTTTTGGGGCTTTTGAGAAGAATTTAAGAATGCCATCTTTTTTGGTTAATTGTAAACTTTCATCCTCAGATGGTACAGAGGAGAGATCCGAAGAGTCGTCAGAAGATGTCATGTTGTGGTTGAGTTGTGGTGTTCTGAGATTCTGAGATCCTAAGATTCTGAGGTTGTTTGATAAGAAGCTTTTTAGATGATGAAGTCAGAGGAAGCTCAAAGATATTGCCGACAAGCGCGACTTGAGATTTATTGGTCTAAGCATTCTGTCACGCACGTACAACACAAAGGGACATCAGGCAAGCGGTGAATAAGGTACCAGCAGTCTTTCTATTAGTCCTATAGTACGATTCGATATTTCCGAGCATTCTTTGATACCACCTAACCCCATGTCGTATACCACGTTTGTCTCTCCCCACAAAGTTCATTCCTCTTCCCACTTCCACCAACAATAACTGCTCAAATCGAAACACAAGTATTGGTCTTTTTGCCCCGCCCAACCATCACAATTATCTGACGTATTATGGTCGGTAGGTAGTATCCTCTTTAGTGAAGCACGAAATTTCGCATCCTAAGAAACCCACAGCAACATCCATCCCTTTTACCTCATGTATTCCCCAATGTTCCATATTCAAGAAGACATTGGATTGTTGTTTGACGCCTGGGATGGAAATTCGGCAACGCCATGTTAGGGAAAATCACCCACACTCGCTTACCAAGATACTCAATGGAAACAATTTTGGACTCACCTGGCTCGAAATTTTGAAGATATAAAAATAGAGAAATTTGTTAAACGTACTAGTTCCATATGGAATTCGTGTACGATCGAGTAACCCCTCCTTCACAATTGGTAATTGTATTTTCATATAAATATAGAAATATCTACATAAAGAGATAATACTTTGTATCTAACGAAGAATTGCTGGATTGAACAGTAATGATTAAAACGTCGAAAGCTAAGTTGTGATTGGTCTTGCGCCCGGGATTTAAATGGTGACGAAAGTACCTGGACGGCCGAATGTACAACTGTCCACAACTGAAATCCTGCAACGTCATGTCTCTCTAGCTAAAGCCAAAGCCTGAATAAATGAAGGCCATTTGATTGTTGAAATGATTTCAGACATTGAGAACGTGCCTGTGGTTGAAACGTGAACTTGGAGGAAAAGACACAAAATCTCCACACCAGTCATAGTGCATTAATCCCACGTATCTTGCGCGCATAAAGCCCGGCCTCAAATTTAGGAAGGAACCCGACTTCTCAATTGTTCAAATAACTTGGGACATTGAAAATGTGTCCAGGGTAGTAGCTCGAAACTCGAAATGGTAGGGAGACAACAAAATCCCCGCAACACTCCAAGAATCGCAAATAAAACCAGTTCGTGAAGTTCAAGCCGTAAAACAGTACAATGGGCAGAAGTGATTCCCGATAGTTGAAATAATCTTGGACATTGAAAAGCCTGATATCCGGTCGCGATTTGCGCACCCCGCAATTCCTCGTTGCGTAGGGCATATGGCTCACATGGCTTAGCTCTGCACCACCCATGCAATTCATCAACTTCGAAAATCCACAAAGTCATGAGGTACTACACAATCACAACAAGAAGTGGTAATGATGAAGACATCTTTAGAGAACTCTGGAGAATTTGGAGATCGCCTTAGAACACTATCCAGAGGCCCGGAAATTCCCAATAAATCCACAAGCTTGTAGATACCACCGACTAAAACATGTGCAGTGCTTGAATCGATTAATACGACATGAGCCTTAGATAATATATGATGCAGGACACAAGATGAAGTGATGGAGGAAGAAAGTCAAGATTAACACCAAGATAGTCCTAACCCAACTCAAACAGCGATACCAGTCCTCAATGTTTACCTTTAATTGGGACATTGTACCGCCTTTCATTGTCAAGCCGTGATTCATGACATTGGATTTCGTATGTTGAGGTAGATTTTGGGTCAGTATCGGCAGTCGTCTGTAGAAGTATCCACTAGCGTATCCTTGTAAAAGAAGCCTTAAATTACTCATCTAGAACTTCAGGCCATAACATCCATTCTTTTCGGGACTAGTGCGGTCGCTTATCATTTTTGGCAGGCACACACTCGAAATATTCGTTCCTTCCTCTATTGAAAGTTCTTGAAGTTCTCCGTCGACAATTAACAATCCATCGCCAACAACGTCAAGATGGGGTACGTACACTTGAGATTCTACTATTCCTTTCAATATGCCATTCGAAATACTCTGGCTCCCTTTTTCAGGGAATTGATGCGGCAAAAAGTGGAGGAGGGGTGTAGACTTCACCTCCACAGCCAATTCTTGACAAATTGGGTCGACGACTACATATTTTTGAATCGCAGAACTCTAGCTAACATAACAAACAAACGATAGACGCGTGATTAGAAACCAAAGAAAGGGCCGTGGCTCGATCTTCACAGCCAACACCAGATTGAACAAGGCACCTGCTCAGTTCAGAACTCTCGACTATGCTGAGAGACATGGTTACGTCCGTGGTGTCGTAAAGGACATCATCCACGACCCAGGACGTGGTGCTCCCCTCGCCAAGGTTGTCTTCCGCGATCCATACAGATTCAAGCTCCACACCGAGACTTTCATCGCCAACGAAGGAATGTACACCGGACAATTCATCTACGCTGGAAAGAACGCCAACCTTACAGTCGGAAACGTTCTCCCTCTCGGATCCGTTCCAGAAGGTACCGTTATCTCCAACGTTGAGGAGAAGGCAGGCGACCGTGGTGCGTTGGGACGTACCTCTGGTAACTATGTTACTGTCATCGGACACAACCCTGATGAGGGCAAGACCCGTGTCAAGCTCCCATCCGGTGCCAAGAAGGTCATTAAGAGCAGTGCCCGTGGAATGATCGGTATTGTTGCTGGTGGTGGAAGAACCGACAAACCTCTCTTGAGTACGTTTTGAAAGGCCCAATCGACAATAAAGGATATGGAAAGTCGGGTATACTGACGATTTATACAGAGGCATCCCGTGCTAAGCACAAGTTTGCCGTCAAGCGTAACTCCTGGCCAAAGACTCGTGGTGTTGCCATGAACCCTGTTGACCATCCTCACGGAGTATGTATAATTTGCCGAATATGCCAGAATCAAATGCTAATAAGAAATAGGGTGGTAACCATCAACATATTGGTAAAGCATCCACAATCTCAAGATACGCTGCACAAGGTCAAAAGGCTGGTCTTATTGCTGCGAGAAGAACTGGTCTGTTACGTGGTACCCAAAAGGTCAAGGATTGAGCGAGTTGAGGGGATTTTCATTGCTTCGGATATGTTGGGCCTGCATCTTTGTAATTTGGGATGGATCTCAACGAGGATGACAGAAAAGAATTCTACCAAACAATCTTGTGTGCTCTGGCATGATTTACTAGTGATCAGGAGATCGTGATGGCATGTTAACAGGCACTAAACAAAATGAATTGATGGCTTTTCTACCAACTTGAATCCAAAAATTTGAACCTCGTAATCTCCAATGACTGGTTTATCATTTCACAAGGACATACATTTATTCTGTGATTTCACAAGCACCCTTATTTATTTTCTGAACTGTGGGAACAATACTTCTTGGCTCCCATTATGACCTACTACTTGAGAAGATTGGTTCCTCGCAGTGGGCCTTTGTTTCTCGGAAGCCGAGCCCAATTTCAGCCCCACCATATCTTTCTTCACCACGCCGTAACCCCGCCATTAAAATATAACAACTTAAAATATACCATCAGAGCTATAGTAACGATGTCTGGAACTAAAGAATACGCCCTCCTTTGCTTGGAGAACCCATTGCTTGGTAAGTAGAGTTATAACCTCGACCATTTCTTAATGTCTCACCCTTGTACGCACAATCAACATGTAGAGCTCTCAACAGCTTCGAAGTAGCAAATTTCGGGACTCGAGTCCAACCATTCTCAAGGGAAAGAGCTATCTCCATCCAAGCTTTCAACCCATATTCTGCCAATATTCCTATCCAACTTAGACTAACTCCATCATTCAGATATCCAAGCCCAAGGAAACCAAGCCCTTCTCGACAAATACGGCCTCAAGCCCAACGATGCCATCCTCGCTGAAGAAAAACACGCCGCCATCTACGAAGATCTCCTCAACAACTACTCCGCCAAACTGATTGCTGGAGGTGGAGCCCAAAACACTGCTCGTGGAGCCCAATACATTCTCCCTCCCAACAGCGTTGTATTCCTTGGTGGAGTCGGTGACGACAAATATGCCGCCATCTTGCACGATGCTGTCAAGACTGCCGGTCTCCGTGTTGAATACCGTGTTGACAAAACCCAACCCACCGGACGCTGTGGTGTTGTGATCACTGACCACAACCGATCTATGTGTACCGATTTGGGCGCTGCCAATCACTACGACTTGGAACATTTGAAGTCCCCCGAGGTCTGGAAGTTGGTTGAGAATGCTACACACTACTTTGTTGGTGGATATCATTTGACCGTCTGCCCACCAGCTATCCAAGCTCTTGCTGAAGAGGCTGCCAAGAACAACAAGACATTTGTCTTTTCCCTCTCTGCACCATTCATTTCTCAGTTCTTCAAGGAGCCTCTTGATGCTACTGCTCCTTACTGGGATTATGTCATTGGTAATGAGACTGAGGCTTTGGCCTGGGCTGAAAGCCATGGTGTCGAGTCCAAGGATATCAAGGAGATTGCTAAGGCATTGGCTGCTTTGCCAAAGGAGAACAAGAAGAGAGAGAGAGTTGCTATTATTACACAAGGAACTCTTCCTACTGTTGTAGCTGTCAACGGACAAGATGTTAAGGAATACCCCGTCCATGCCATCGACAAGAACTTGATCAACGATACCACGGGTGCAGGAGATGCTTTCGCCGCTGGCTTTACTGCTGGTTTGGTTGCTGGAGAATCCCTCGATCAATGCGTTGATCAAGGACAATGGTTGGCTAAGTTGAGCATTCAGGAGTTGGGTCCTTCGTAAGTCTTTCATTCATTTCATACATACACATTACATTGGTCAAAAATCGGTGTACAATTTCATCAAATTGTCTAGATTACAGACTAACGATATTTGCAGATTCCCCTTCCCTAAGCAGACTTACAAGCCTACCAGCCAATAGATACCTATAAGCTATTCCCCATTCTGATTCTAGACGGCGTTCGGGTGATGGTTTCAACAACAGGAGCGTCTACAATCGAAATGATGTAGTGCATGATGCATTGACTTTACGATCCTCCACGATCAATTCATAGAGCTAGCGTGTTTTTTAGAAACCCAATAAAACGTTATTTACTGATATCTGCTTTGATAACTCTCGGTTACAGCTTCTGACTGTGGTCTTCTTACAATGTGCCGATGACATCTGCCTGCTGATGATTGCTGATGATTCCTGATGATAACCTGGACTATGTAAGAGTGAAAACATCTTACTGGTTAGTGACGACAGACGCAGGACGGGTGTCGGATGAAGATGTAGATGATGACGATATTAGATTGGTGGGTTATAATGAACCTTCAATGATTCATGATAATGAATTGAACTCAGCCTCGGTGGCCTTGTCCAGCGGGGGGTGTATGGTTGTAATTGTCATTCTCAGTCTGACTGTTCCAAATTGAGCTCTGTAACATTGTACTTCGATCAAACTCGCTAGCACCTGTATAGATACTACTATCATGGCCATTATAGGATGGGCGGCTCAAGGTCCTACCGTAGTATGCCTTTGGTGGTGAGTTGTTCGCGTAGATGCTGCTGTTTGTTGAAAACCCCGATGATGAGATTGACATAGGTCCGAACTGCTTCGTCAATGACTCCTGCAACATTTGGTTGACTGGCGTGGAGGCATCAAAAGATGAGAATTGGTTCCTCGCATTATTCGCAACACCATTTGTGCCTCTTTGTTGCATTCCAGTCATATTGTCGAGGGCCGCAACAGCAGCAAGCTGGTCTTTACTGGTTGAGTAATTCATTGATGAAAATCCACCAGAGCTTGATGACTTTTCGGGGCTGATGGGTCGAAGCTCATTAGGCTTGGGGGTGAAGGGCGAGCCCCAGATTCCAGGTAGACTTGGAAAGCCTTTGGTGGGTGTTATATGGTTACTTGCCAATGGACATGTTCTTTCGGAGCCAATAGGCGCAAATACCACATTTGTAGTAGAGCTGCTCATATCATAAGATGTATCTTTGCTAGGAGCAAGACTTGCAGGCTCAAGCAAATCGTCTACCATGCGATTCATTTCATTATCCATAATGCCTAAGGAGTCCGATACTACAGCCACCTCGTTGCTAGTGTTCGTGTCGTTCTGCACAGCGTAAGTGGATTTCGCTGGCTGACTTGGTATTGCAGAGCCATTTGAAGGGGGTACGATAGCGCTTTCAGTACCATAGACAAATCTGCTATCATCGGTCATCACAATTGGACATGGTTTTTCAAAATGGAGAGCCATTCCAGCTCGTAAGATATCCCGGATACGAGCATAATTCTCGTTATGGGATTGTCGAATGATACCGTCGGAGATACGAGCTTTCAATAAGCCATCATCTTTATTGTAGAGACTGTATTCTTCCAAACCATCTGGCAAATCCCGGAGAGGCTTAAATCCGAGTGTCTGTTCGTCTTCAGGCAACAAATACGAAAGATAAGGAAGCGATGCAACAGGAAAGAATCCGACGAGGGCGGAAAGTGCATCTGCAGCTGTCTTCCACATTCTCTGAATATGACCAATTAATGGACCTGTAGACTCCTGGTCAACTCCATCTCCGAGACCGACAAGAAGGAGACGTTGAGAGATAATCCAGGCGAAATATTGTCGAATGGTGGGGAGAACTCTAATTGCGACTGGGCTGAGCTTTTCGAAGGAATCGCCAGATGAATCTGTGGCGGTCAAAGACTCCAGGTTTTCTGCTTCAGCTGCATCGGCAAGCTCTGAGATAAGTGCTTGTAGCAGGACGCAGAATACTTGAAGATTAAAGCCAAGAAGGAAATAAAAAGACTTTTTGAGGTCATCGGTTACACCACCCTCTGCTTCAACATATCATGTCAAAATCTCTACGTGGAAAACTGAAATCAAGATAAGAGGGATCAACTTACCTGTAAGCCTCTGGGTTGCCAGATAATTTGCAGCCATATTGATTAGCACCAGCTTGTTTAGAGTTTCCTCAAAAGAGTGATCTTTCAAAGCCGAGACCAATTGACCCAAAACTTCATTCTCTAATTCTCCTTGCGTAGAAAATTCCACACCCTTATAAAATCTTGCATGTAGTCTCACGAACCAAATGACAAGAGCAGACTCGACGGGCGCTGGGCGACGTCTACTCTGCCTTTCCTTCTCCCAACTAGTAGATATTTTTTTATACTCAATAGCCAAGTTTCCACGAGCCAATGTATGGGGTTCCTTGACAGCAACTGCACGTAACAAATGGTATAATGCATCGAGATGACTGCCATCAGCGAGAGCAATGACCGCCATCTGGTTGTGGGCATTGCCAGAATCGGGATAAAGAGCTTCAGCTAGAGAATAGTATCCTAGGGCAGGGTCCCAGCTGCGCTCTTTAGTTCTTAAGTCATTTCGATATCTACTCAAGTCTCCGAGACGAAGTAGGGTGAAGTGGCAGGAAAGCTTAAGCAGATGTTCAAGGGTTCTGCCAGCTTTGATAGGCTTGTCCACAGACAGCGGGCTCAAAGAAAGACGGTTTGCGATGCGTTGCAATGCAGGAAGAGGACCAAAGTGAGAAGCAACACGCTGGATGTATCCCTTGTAGAAAAATTGGCTCTCTTTAAGGAAATCGACATAGTGCTTCTCTAGCTTTCGGCGCTCCACAGCACGGCGTCTCTGATCGGCGGAACGGTAATGAGCGACGAGCTTTCGATATCGGGAATTAATTAGACTATGCGAGTCCCAGAGACGGTGTTGTACACGCTGCTTAGTAGCATATTCGAAGTCGCCAAAGATAACTGCTTCACAAGCAATGCGCAACCTGATATCATTAGAGTGGTGCGATAAGACAAGAAGACAATAACGGACTGTGTGAGAAGATGTTGAATATTATCGAATGTAGGGGAATCTTTATTCAGCTGCGACTGTAACTCCTTTTCAATCTTTTGTGCAACGCTAAGGAGACGAAAGTTAGCATGAATCGGCGGCATAATATTTGCGACTGCGACAATAGGAACTTACAGCCAGTTTTGTTGAATAGAAGATTTATCCATAGCTAAAGTTCCTCGGGAGATTATACAGAACCCCAAGGTCGACTTATTGTTAGGTTGATTTTTGTCTTCCTGCACCAGAATAATAGTTGTAGGAGTTGGCCATGGAGTCTGGTGGGAAAATAAATGTGAGGGAAGATCACAAAATTGATGTTTGGGGGAATTTGCAAAAAAACAAAGTGAATACAAATTCGATGAAATATGATTCACTATTTGATTATCGTTTCAAGGAATTAAGCAAGATTGAAATGACAAAAAGACTTTATGGTCTTTCTGAGCCTTATGCTTATGAGAATACATGAGGAGAATGAGGGGAAGAAATCGATGATGAGTTATGATTGAAGTGATGCTCCAGTTTCCTACTGGTAAGTTTAGTACGATTTCCCTTATTTTTCTGCCGTATTACATTTTATACACCGCCTTATATTTACGCCAAGATAAGCTCGCAACTTAATCGTACAATAAAAATACTACCTTCCACATGGCACATCACAACACAAACAATCTGTTGTCACCGGGGAAAAAAAAGCAATAATACTCAAGTATAATCTAATATCAGGAAGGACATTGTTACACTACACATCACTCGGAAATAGCACCAACTTTTCTTCAACTCCCAGGTGTCAATCTTCAACTCTCTACACTCACTTATTCTCATCGATTTACTTCGATATCTTAACCGTAGGTGGGTGAGGATATATCAAATCATTACAGGTAAAGAAGCGGAATCTGAAGCAGAGGGAAAACTACTTTTCAATAATAGAGTAATTTCCCCGCATCTTATAACATTCTTTCATTTCCTTTCATCTTGTTACACAATGACAAAACGTTTACGAGATGAAGAGTTTGATGATCCTTCTTCTCCAGAATCAGAGATTATAGAGACTCCCAATCCATCCGACATACAGGAACCCAAAGCCACCTCAAATTCTACACCTCAAGCCTCCTCCAAATTTGTTCACCTTGGTGAGGAGACCGGTGAAGCTCCTACAGTAATGCGGTGCTCTTTGCCAGGTCATCAGCGAACATTATCCTTCCCTTCATTCGATGACTATGAAGTACACTATAAAAAGTCTCACATGAACAGATGTTTGGAATGTCGTAAGAACCTTCCTTCGGAACATTTCCTCAACCTTCATATTGAGGAAAATCATGATGCATTGGTTAGTGTTCGGAAGGACCGAGGAGAAAAGATTGTAAGATAATCCCTAAGTTTGTATAGTCTGTAGCTACTGATTCTTTAATAGTATTCTTGTTTTGTTGAGGACTGTGATAGGAAATGCTCAACTCCTCAGAAGAGACGTATGCATCTCATTGATAAACATATGTTCCCTCAGCAGTATGACTTCTTCGTTGTGAATGAT
Organism: Botryotinia convoluta; assembly: GCA_004786275.1. NCBI lineage: Eukaryota > Fungi > Ascomycota > Leotiomycetes > Helotiales > Sclerotiniaceae > Botryotinia > Botryotinia convoluta. The sequence goes on along the minus strand of PQXN01000161.1, from coordinate 33,772 downwards.
GGTATTGATCATAAAAGCTCCATGCTTAGATCAGGACGCCATGGACATCGAAGACACAGCTCAGCAGCAAAAACGAAAGTTGAAGAAGTTAGACAACGTGCCGCCACTACTGAGCCAACTTTGAACAATCAAGGCATCAACCAAGAATTTACTAGTGGACCCGGCGTCCCCCCAGCGCAGACAGAAGATGATACCATGGAAGTATCTGAGACGGCTGCACCAGTTCTTGAACCAGAAGACGATCAGATGAAAGGTTTAGAAACAGCCATGTCATCATTGAGATTTGTTCCGAGTAGTGTTAGATTCGGCAGGGGACGTGGAAGGGGAAGGGGATTCAGCAAAGCCTGATGTTATATGGATTTACGATTTTATGATGTTATGAGAATTAAGAAAGTCTATAGTGGCACGAGCACTTACTTATATGATTTAACTTGTGACTTTCATATTGATTGCAACATATGGTTGAGCATCTCTATAAAGCATTGAACACTATGACAACCAAGAAAGTCTATATTGGCACGAGCACCTGTTTTATGTGATTGTACTCGTGACTTACACACTGACTTACAACATATGGCTGAGTATCCCTTCAATATACGGGCATTGAAGACCATAACTAGGTATGGTCATGGTAACAATGATAACTATTTCAATGAAGTTGGCTTATAAAGGGTGTTGAATATCTAGATCCGCAAATATACATATAGCATTTGATTATCTGGAGATAAATGTATGGAAAGAGTGGGTAGAATACGTCATCATGTGCCTCACATCACTTACTGTATGTTAAGAATATACATAGGATCTCGTTGAATAAAAATCAATTCATATTGGGTATCTGTATCCAAAGTATCCTCTATCCAGCTCCAAAACGCCGACGTCAATATTTACAATGCCTATATTATCTTGTTGCGTTAAAACAAACTCATACGAGCCCCCCAACTATCTGCTCTTGGGTTTATAGTAATCTGATAAGGAAATGGATTTGCCTCGCTCGTGGTAATAGGTGGTATATGATCTTTCTCCATATTGACTGTTGTTACGATCTTCATTGCCGCTTTCAGTAACATAGCCTCCATCGCATTTCTGACCTTTGCTCGTTCTGTAGAGCGCGGTATTAACCAGCCGTAATCATATAATAGAGTATTCGTATATCCTTACCACTTTCTGTTCGCGGAGTAGCTAATGTGACATCCAAAGTCCACTGTTCCCAACATACCTCTTCCTCCTGTATTGTCCAAATTAGCAAGGTGATATTTTGAATAGGAAGAATGCGACCCGGATGATCGGAATTGGATTCCAGAATCAACATACGCCTTTCGTAAACCAAGCCTTTCTTCGTTTCTTCTCAAAAAATTGAACAGCCATTTGTCCTCTAACACCAGTATTTCTCGCGCCAGTTTCCGAAGTGGTGTCTAGTTGCCGCACCAGAGCAGCGGTCCTTTGATCGATAAGTGTTTCAATCTCAACATTCTCAATGTATGGCAGAGTCATGTCCAGGACATCGCGAGACTTTGGTCTAATAGGAGGGAAGAAACGTTGGAAGAAAATGGTATGTAGAATGCCTGTACAGGAGTCGAGTTAGCAGGCGCATAATAGTACCAAGTCATGTTGATGAAGGTAAGAAAACACCGTTTCTACTTGCCTCTAATGACCTCTTTCACTGAGGTAGGGTCAGCAAACACCTCAATAATATATTCTGGCGGTCTGCGCTGGTCCATTGCCACTATTCAATCTTCTCATTTGTGTTTCTGTTTGTTGTTTCCAGAGTTCGATCGTGCACCTTATAAAAGCTTTGCACTTTAAGCTTTGGTCGTTTCGGCCTTTGGGCATTTACATGGAGGGGTAAAGAGTTATGCAATAGATGCAATAGTGTACGGAGTAAACTCGAATGCTTATCGGTAAATGTATATCAATGGGTCTGTCAGCCGAGTTTGTGGCTGGCACGGCTGGCAAATTACCATCCTCGGCCTTCAGAGACAACAAAGGGAGCTTTCCTCACATTTCAAGGTTCCTGAGGGAAACCTTATAATTAAAACTTATCATTTCAACATTCAATATTATTTCATTTTCTTCGCATTTTCAAGCTTTTAAACAATCGTCCTTCAACGTTATGTGATTGTAGTTTTATTCTTTTTCTTTAAAAGAACAAAATCATGAATTCCCTTCGCAAATGGGCAAGGAGGAATAGAACTCCCCTTGCGATTGGTTTCGGAGTGATTGGTGTAGGCTATGTAGCTACTCAGTACGTGCTAGGAAAGATTCATGATGCTCGACAACGTATGAGTAGTGATCGTATAGCTCGAGAGAAGTAAAGCTTGATACCCACCGAGATAGTGACTTATGCTTATCCACTTATTCTTAGTCTTCGACGTCGGTTTGAACAAAATCAAGAGGATTGTACTTACACCGTCTTGGCCCTCCTGCCCACCGCCACCGAGAACATTCTCGCAGAATTGAAAACGGAGAGAATCACCGACGAGTTGCAACAACAAAAAGCTGCGAAGCAGGCACGAAATGGAGCCGATCGTCGATCTGATTGGGGTTCCAGTCCTCCTAGTATTACCGATGACGATGGCAGAAGCATGGTGAGTTTTAGTGATAGTGGAATGCATATAAGTCAACTCGGAATACCTTCAGGATTAGAGTTGGGTGTTGATGGAGCACAAGATGGAGGGCAACAAGGAGAACAGCAAGCACAAAAGATCAAAAGGTCGAAGATGCAACTATGGAATGATCTTAAGATTAGCTGTAAGATAATTGAAGTTCGATTTTACATTCGTTGCTAATATCTGCTAGCTATCACGCGATCATTCACTTTGATATATACTCTCTCTCTTCTGACACTACTCACACGGATTCAACTTAATCTCCTAGGACGTCGCAGTTATCTTTCGAGTGTAGTCTCGCTAGCCACTGGTGGCGTGGAACAGTCAACAATAAGCTTGGAAAACAACGATGATGATAATTCAGATCAAGCTTATGGAAACGATTTCGAGACGAATAGACGATACCTGACATTCAGCTGGTGGTTGCTTCATAGAGGGTGGAGAGATGTTATGTTCAAGGTTGAAGCTGCGGTAAAAGAAGTGTTCAAGGACACCTCTATCAGAGAAGAGCTCACCATGGCTAAGTTCTCTGAATTGACGCTTGAGGTCCGTAAAAAGGTAGAAGGAGCCACTCCCGAAGACAGACAGGCTACTCGCTGGTTACAATACCTCTTGCCTCCTCGAGACCAAGAGGATTTCGTCATCAAAGAATCTGGCATGAAAACTATGGAGCCTGAGACACCTTCATCGTCCCCTGTGTCACCATTAAGACGACTCCTTGATGAAACCTCGGATCTTATTGACTCTCCACCATTCTCCCACGTTCTGACTATGCTTCTTGATGCCGGTTTCTCAACTCTTGTTGAACAAAAGATCGCTCAACAAAGCTTCAAGATTCCGTCTCAGCCTGAAGATGCTCGTGTTACTGAAATCGTTGAGCCAAACGCGGTAAAGCTTCCATTGATTTTAGCTGTGCTTACCAGACAGGCTCATTCCATTGGAAATGGTGTGCCTAATGAATACCTTCAAGCCATGGAGCAGGTTAGGGAATTAGAAGCTTTTGCCGCAGTGGTTTACTCTAGTCACGAGAATGAGATTAATCCGATCGATGACTTTGGGAGTGCCGTGTTAGTGCCAAAGAATGGCTTGGGCGAATCTGAAATGACCTCTGTGGCTTCGAATGGCCAAGATAGTCTTATTGACGTGGGAACTGCTAGCAGATTTGAAAGTGCGTGGGGAAAAGCGGTAGACCCCGCGGACAAAGTAACATCTTTGTAGATTGGATCTGGGCGAGGCTTATACAAAGTCGAGGGAATTTTTGGAATATGGGAATCATTATTGGGCAAGGTTGCGGGAAATTCATTGAGGCGAAAGAAGAAACGAGTTATGTAAAAGATACCAAAATAATGGCATAATTGTATCATCCTTTAGACCTTTGAGAGCTGTATCGTCTGTTCTATCCGGCTTGGCCCACTTTGATGTACATGCTATGATTTGATCTTCAAAGTCCAGGATACGAAGTACCTAAGAATAGGAGATCGTTTGATTTGTCGAATCCACCCTAGACAATGAAGTGTGAAATGAGACATATCATCGTGGAAACCATTTGATTATCAAATCTAAAACCAGTCGGCTTCAACGATGTTATCTGGCCAACCCAGAACTGGGAGTTCCGGCGTTTTGACTTCCTTAATCTCTCAAGTCGGCTCCTATTTCGACTCCCCATTCTACTAATGTGCCCCCTTTAACCTCGACTCCAGTATCCCCAAACGCCTCGACCTGCAACTATGCTTTATTATGTTACAGTTCAAATTAAATGCTGTGCGACATTGAATATCCACTGCGTGTAAATCATCAAGTTCGTAACGCGCATTAGACATCAAAGAACGCCTTTAACGAATTGGTCGAGGGCCAGCTCGAAGAGCTCGTTTGCAACTCCTTCGCCTCCAGGGTGCTCGACGGGAGACAGCGGGTTCTTGACAACTGCGAAGTATCAGCACATTGTATGAATGATAATGGGGAGGGCCATACCAAATTCCACATAAAGATTGACATATATCTGATGTAGCACCTGCCTCATAGTTGGAGTTTGTGTGTCGGTAAGCATCACGAACTTGATATTCGTTGGCGTCTCATAGTAATGTAACTTATACTGTCCCGTTCGAAACGATATGAAGCTATCATCCGGTCCTCCTAACTTTCTCACCATATTCCGCAGCGAGAATATAGTTCCAAATATCAATTTCGCATCGTCTTGCGCGCTCAACTTCCCGGGGCGACTCTTCGGCACGGCAAGTTCTGGAACATTAAGAGGAGGTACGGCGCTGGAGTTACTGGAGCCGGAAATGGGTCGCGCAGTTGCGCCGGTGGTGGAGAGGGGTCGGTCATTATTGCGGTGCCAGAGTTTGGAATAGATGCATTCGGCTGAGGGATATGATTTAGTGTCAACTGCAAATTTCAAGACGTGTATTGACTTACTATGCCTATCGAATATGTAAAAGGAATAAACAACCATCTTGAGAATATAGTTGTAGTCTGAAGTATTTCTGAATGTTGATATTCCCTTGGGACACTTTCGGCCTCGTAACTTATTATTATTGACAAGGCTTCGTCGGTATGTACTCTGTATGTATTATGTATTATGTACGGTAAGGGTGGTTCAACGTTGAATAATAGGCTTTAATTTGGTACCAGGTTCGAAATTAAAATGATAGTACAGGCTAAACGCACGCTATCAAATTAAGCTTTTATCAAGCTAAGCAGGCCTAATGCCTCTAATCCCAGAGATCGGCCGACCCCTTGACCAAAGCTCCTCATTCGTCAAAGTAATTTTTGGTAGCCTCACTGTTCAATCTTACCTTTCTTCCCCCCTTCCATCCAAATACTTCTCTCTTTGTCTTTTCTTTTGCTCGACCTTCAACATAGCTGGCCTTTGGGATATGAAGGGAGATATTTAACTTCTACAAAAAATGTCTTCATTCGCTGGCGATTGTGAAAAACCAGGTCATCCGGGTGATATTACCCAGAAAGAGGCTGATGCGGGCATTCTTCCTTCTCATGGTAAGTGAAGGTTTTCAACCTCGCGACCATAAGTACCAATACTCTCTATAATGTAAACCAACTTACCTCCTTCATAGGCATTTCTCTCGATATACCCGGTGAATTAGTTGATGGTCGCCCACCTTTGGTACAATACCTGTAAATCGCCTCCAAATGACCCCTCCTTATCTTTATCTCCCGCTAATGGATCTTCAAGTTCCACCCCCGCATACCAAAGTCCTCTTCGACACCACCGTCGCAGTGCCTCTGCACACCGGCAAGTAAAGGTTAGGCCCAAGTCTCACAATCCGGATATTCGCATTTAGAAATATGCTGATTGCAAAAGGAAACGCTTGATGCAAGATCCGAATACATGAATAATGAAAAAGATGGGAGAGCCGAACATCACATTAATCAATATATTATCAAAGATGAAATTGGCAGGGGCTCTTTTGGGGCTGTTCATCTAGCGGTGGATCAGTACGGAACGGAATTTGTAAGGGCTTCTGTCCTAAGCCATTGATCATTGGTTTAATATTGGGTACATAGGCAGTCAAAGAGTTCTCCAAATCAAGGTTACGGAAAAGAGCACAATCGAATATCCTTCGAAGGCCACATTATGTCAGACGACCCGGACATCTCGCAGCAGGGAGCGGTTTCAATTCCCCTCTTCATCGCCATTCGGCATCCGACATCCATATCAATGAGCAACGGGGGAATCCTTTGTATCTGATTAAAGAGGAGATCGCTATCATGAAAAAATTGAACCATCCCAATCTCGTTAGTTTGATAGAAGTTTTGGATGATCCTGAGGAAGATTCTCTTTATATGGTTTTGGAAATGTGTAAGAAAGGCGTTGTCATGAAGGTTGGGCTTGGAGAGAAAGCAGATCCATATGACGTTGAAAGTTGCAGATGCTGGTTTAGAGATCTAATACTTGGCATTGAATATCGTAAGTACTTACGGTAATCTTCTGTATTGATATAATGGCTCACATCACGAAGTTCATGCTCAAGGCGTTGTGCACCGAGACATCAAGCCGGATAATCTACTTTTGACCGAAGACGACGTGCTGAAAGTTGTGGATTTCGGGGTTTCTGAGATGTTCGAAAAGGCTTCAGACATGATGACAGCCAAATCTACAGGGTCTCCGGCATTTTTACCTCCAGAATTGTGCGTAACGAAGCATGGCGATGTTTCCGGAAGGGCGGCTGACATATGGTCCATGGGAATCTCATTGTATTGTCTGCGCTTCGGTCACATACCTTTCGAACGGACCGGAGTTCTTGAATTGTATGAGGCAATCAAGAATGATGAGGTTGACTATGAGCCGAGTACCGACCCTCAGTTTGTCGATTTAATGAGAAGAATCCTAGAAAAAGATCCAAGAAAAAGAATTACTATGGATGAAATTCGCGTATGCTTCCCCTATACGTTTTACTGAATACGGCTGACACTCAGTAGGAACATTCTTGGGTGACTAATAATGGAACTGACCCATTACTACCAAAGGAAGAGAATATTGCAAATCTAGTTGAGCCGCCGAGTGAAATCGAGGTCAATCATGCAATCACCGCTAAAATGAGGGGTCTTCTCGCGGTCATGAAGGCTGTGAAGAAATTCAAGTCTAAGATGGAGCAGAGGAGACCTAATGCTATCTCTGAGACATTAGGGAAAGGTATTCGTGTTCTGCACCCATCGATGGGGATGACCGAGCAAAAAGAATCCGCGCTTCATAGGTCCAAAAGTTCGGATCTCGAGGATAGACGTCTAGTTGAAGCAGCACTTGCCGCTGAAGGTGTACACCATGATGGAACATATCCATCGGCTGACGGTCCTAGGACTATGGCGAGCCGAATGGACTCTTCTAGTACAATTGTGGTGGATGAGGAGCCTATAGTCAAGAACGTCCAATCACGTAGTATCGCGAAGACCGATTCATCTAATTCGATAGACAAACGCCCAGAGTTCCGGGAACAGCAATCTGGTGACAAGGGACACGCTCACGATCCTTTGGATGAACAGCCTCTGTACCTAGGAATTGGTGCCGGAGTTGGGGAAGACGGCGATTCTCTAAATGAACCCGTACAAGAATTGATAGCTGAATCCCCTACAGCAGCCGATTTCAATATATACGATACTGCTTACCAACAAGAGGTCGATCGAATTCGTGCTGTCCAAGGGCACGCCGCCACTGTCTATCTGACGCGAAGAGTAGATCATAAAAAGGAATATAAAGCTGATCGTCACATGAAAAATCTCCCAAATCATACGGAGATGAAGGGTAGAATTCAAGAAGGATGGAAGGGCCTTGTAGATCGCGCCCAGGAAAGTAAAGATGAACGTTCTCTTCATGAGAAACTTACAGAAGGTCATCAGGCTTTCTCCGAGTTGGTATCTAAGGCGGTGGAGAATACGAGGAATATGGGAAGAGATGTCAGTGAGAGGGAAGGGGCTACGTCTGAGAAGTAGTGCACGGGGCTATGTGGAAACTAATGGAAAAGATCGGGGAAGGGAAAATATCATGACATAGATGGTCAAGTGAAGTTATTGATCTAGCAGGCGTTTAACGTATGTTGGTAGTGAGTTGCCAGATGGGTTGATACGATTCTCGAATACCATAATTCTGCAATACAAGATAACTGTTTTTATTATAGCTACGTCGAGAAACTATGATTATTGGATTTATAGGGTTCTTGTAGATGTTGCCAGACATGCCTGCTTTCTTTTTATCGAGTATTTTACTATGCATACTACACATGTTTCAACAGTTCAAGTCCAGCATCGCCGCCTCTGCATTCTGGTCAATTTTTTACGACGTCCATTCTGCCAGTCCGCGCTTATGCCCAATTTTACCCGAAGCGAATCGGGGGTTAGAATAGGGGGAGAAGTGCCCTTGTTGCTAGCTTATCTGGACATTGTTATTGTATACTTTGTCTCAAGGATCTCGGTCTAATGTGCGCTTTCATGATCAAACGAATATTGTCTTGTTACGTCTACTAGTATATTTGAAATCTCACTGCCCATATTTGAAGATTTTTCTAAATCCTCGATTCGATTTGGTAATTCGGATACTGATTTCTCTTTCTTTATTACTATTGAGACTATTCCTTTCTCAAAACAGATGCAACATATGCAGATCTCATTGTTCAGACACCAGTCATAAACTCTAGATGCAATTTCCATTCTTATTAGGCAAAAGGCCAGCAGCTTAGCTCTCTGAAATGGCGACCTGAGCTTTGTCCGGCTATTTTTTGCCAGGAGACAGCAAAATAGGTAGTCCTGAGCTACGGGGCCCCTTGAGGATCCCCCCCCCCTCGTCCTTGATGATACGTTCAGTGAATGAAAGCCGCAACATACTTGCATTTCTCTTCCATACTGTCCATCTCTAAAACTTCGCGTTCAATACTCCTAGTCTTTGACCAATATCACTCTGAATGTTCCCTTTCCCTCCTGACCTACCAAAATCCCCTGAACGCCAAATGCCAAATACTGGTATCATTAAAGTATACAAAGCAAATGATGCTCGCCAAATTGTTTTACTCCCCCTCTGTCGTCTCACATAGGTGGTCTCCTCAAATCTTCCCATAACGATTCTAGAAAGATGTTGGTTCTCTGACCATCATTACCCAAATGGCACGCATCGCTTCCTTGAATGGAGCCGACACTGCTCTGGAATTTCTGCATTCCACCCATAAAAGCAAATGTAATGAGTACATCTGCGAACAAGCTGTAAGAAGGCCGCCCGCCTAATCACTCGAAGCACAACCTCTGCATCCGCAACTAACACATTGAATCTCCTGATCCTCCTTCAGATCTGCCTTCGGCACCCGGCATATACAGGTAGAGTTAAAGTTTGTCTCTTTCGTTTGGACGCATTTAAGACAGCATAACTATATCCAATTACCCATTAGTAAATCACTCAAACATGCATTCATCATCTCCTTCACTAAGAATAAAACATACCTTCTCGTAGCCCTCCTTCTTCCATTTTGCCACGAGCGTCGCATCACATTGACCGTTCTTCACACACCAATCATATAATTCCTTGCTGATCTTCTCTTCACAGTACATATCCCAAACGTATCTACTTCGCTGATGATTTATTTGTGTGATTTCCCAAGTGGCTTGATGACGGGGACCAGTGGATGGTGGGGCTGCGATAGCATCTTTCATTTTGTTGCTGTAGACGAGGAGAGAATCTTCAATATCGCTGTAGCCATTTGGGGGAGCTTTGCGCTTGGAGGAGTGGCGGATGGCAGGCATGGTTGCGGCGTTTATGTTGTAATTGTGGTAGTTATGAAGTTGGCAGTAGTCGTGATAAATTGTCGTGAAGTGTTGTGTTGTATCCAGGTGTAAAAACTGAGGTCGTAGTTATGTGAATGTCAATAAGATATATGATTCGTAGCGGGGTGAAGCAAGCAAGCAAGCAAGCTCTCATTCATTCAAAAATTAATTCGTCAGCCTCGAGCTCCTAGCTAAAAAAAATTAAGGTTTACCGCGTCCACGTGACATATTTTGATCGGTCGCTTCTATCTAGGAACCTCAACTTCTGGGGACTGAATGGAGATTTGATCACAACGAATCAGCGACAATGGTTATTAATCCTACTTATCTTGCGCAGCGGACGCGCCAGTGTAAGTTAACCTTCTTGTGCTCCATGGGCCATATTGCTTTGTATTTGATATAGAAGGAAAGCTAATTAATGCGGTAGCCGTTAACTGGACTGATGCGAAATCAAGAGTGTTGAAGAGCTATAGAGAATGGATCCGTGCTGTATGTTTGCTCTGTACCGTGGGAAGGGCTGGAGGAACGGCGGACGTGTAGAGAGCATGGAAACTGATGGGTGTTGCTGTAGGCTCCGGAAATCCAAACAATGTACTCTCTCGGCATGCCAGTTTCACAATTGAGGACGAAGATGCGGTCGGAGTTTGAGAGGCACAGATACGTGAACCATATTGGAACGGTGGATAAGCTTTTGTATGAGAGCCATGCAGAATTTCAGGTACGTTAAAGAGATTGGGAAAACTATGCCTCCGGGTTGCGAGGAGACAAGATGAAAGAGGGGTTGTACGGAGCATAGTATATGCTATAGAGGGGGACCTGGCATGTGAGAAAGGATCTTTGGCATCAGCAGCAATATAGAACACAATAGGAGGCGTGGAATGCGATGGGTTACACATGAAGTCTATTTACTAACTTCGTGCTTTATAGGAGACTTTGAACTACTGGAAGCAACTTCCTCACATCTTGAAGTATTTCCGAGCAGAAGAAGACCCAACTGCGAGATTACCACAGAATTTCATGACAGGTTTCTTAGAGGTATGTCTACAATGTTGCTCTCATCTTCAATTCATTTCTGACCTCAATCAAAGGGACGCAATTAGAAGTTGGTATCTTTATTTTGTCGCTTTGTACATATCCCAATGAACCTCAATTGAACTCCACGAGATCCTTCCCTTTTATACGCCTTGCCATTGCCGTGATATTTAAGTTATTGGCCCCAATACATTACGTTGTCTACGACTCCATCTGAGAGGCATGCTGCTCCCGTGCTGCTGTGAATTTATCGGCAACCACATCACAAAGATCTATCAAATCATCTAACCCCTTTCTCAAAGCATCTTCAGCTGAATTATCTATTTGTATTATTAGCCAGTTGTCTCTGCACAATCTAGAACGGGCGATACTGACCATATGTTTGGATTCGAATGTTCATTAACTCTTCCGAAGGATGTGGTATCGAATAACCGCAGAACTCAACATCAGGACTGGAAAGGGAAGGATTAGTATAATTGAGCCGATAAATTCGCAGGTTACCAGGAATCCGGCATACTTCTTCATGATGATGTATCTCAACGCATTCCCTAACGTGTGATCTTCTTTCTTAAACTCAAAAGACGCAGCCTTATCACTCGATCCAGGAAGCTGAATCCCACGAAGTTAGCACATACTCTTATCTATACTGCTGCAATTCCCCTTGATATTTCTGTGTGCTCTTACAATACGAAGTCTCTGTTCCTGGAACATCATCGCAGCGGGGTTGTGCGGATCTTCGCGCATGAGGGTGTCGCCTTCAGTTTCTGCTGGCACTTCCTCCATTGATACATCTTCTGCGGGCGCTGGTGCAGATGCCTCTACTTCCTTCTTTCGTGGTGCCATGATCAATTTGTTTGAGGGAGTGTTATCGTAAGATAGATGGGCGCAAAGGAATGTCTAACTGGTGAAGAACTGCAAGATTGATAATTTTGATAAATTTTATCAATGATCACGTGTAGATAAGAGATTTGATGTTTTTGCTTAATGCCTGAGGCCATTGCCCATGTCACTTGGGACCTCGCGTGAAATCCAAATTCCCCCATCTATTTTCCCTTACTACTTTCCATAAAGTTTTCGCAGTTTTCTAGAACTTCTGTGGTCAATCTAGAGAACTTTCATCCTACTCTTCTCCTTTTCCGGAATTCCCAATTCGGTCAAGTAATGTTTGAAAGTCCAATAGATTGTTTGTTTTTGATGATTTACTTCACTTATGCAACTCCTGATAGGCTAAAAGAGCCAACCTTGACGCTCAGTGGCGGCAAATGAGCTTCAACCGTTTAAAGGCCTCGGGCTTATGTATGACCCGAGGAAAAGGTTAAGCTATAGAATAGGGGTTATCTCGATAACGGCAAACGTTATGCCAGCTGTGGGAACGTCATATATCTTATGGCCTTAGCTTAAGGGGGATGTTACTCTAGGCTGTTACACTCGCGCGCGGCAAAGAAAGGTTAGGAAATCTTTTGTCGCCTGTTGGTAGGCTGGTCAAGGCTCAAGTGTCTTTAGGAGAGGAAAAAATTCGATAGTGCCAAATCTGGGGTATCTCTGCAATGTGCCGGAAACGATACGATACAGATTTTACTATTCGGAGAACTGTACAAATTCGACAACCGAATGTGTTCCAAGATGCTGTTGAGAACTTGGGGCATGTTCCACTACATACCGCACATAACAAAGTCACCTGTTATGAGTACGAAACAGTATTGTGGCGCAGGATCAACGAATGGATTTCTCCCGATTGCCTCATTTTCAGGTGAAGTCGCACACAGCCTTGCCACGAATAGATGCAGATGTCCCATGTCCCATGCCCCATTTTTGATCTGTTGAGTTGGAAACATCCTATTTTTTTATTTTTTCAGAAGATGAGACACGAATCGCGTATGACCATACCAGCGACCTTTCTTTCTCTCTTTAATTTATCTTACTTTACTTATTAATTCTTCTCCCCGACGTGACGTGAGCCTTTGTTCGCAAAGATTCCTTCTCTCCTCTTTAATCTTTCCAACGCGTCTCCTTCATGTGGGGAAGTTTGATTGGAGGGAGATGCTGAGCCGCGTTTCAAGGAAGATCATTCATGGAGCTATTTGGTTGGCTATTTTTTTGTGACTAGGGTATCAATTTGTCAAACGCAACCGTCGCAGTTCTAACAGGGATTCTTCGGATCATGTCCGCATGGACCACCTTAAATGGTAGGTGGACTCTGGACTTTAGGAGGGGCTCGCTGGCTTTTCCAAAGCTGGCTTCGGTCCTTACTTGCTTTAACTAGCTCTAAAAGTTCGTTGTTCGGCGAATGATCATAGACTCGGGAGCTGTCAAACCTGAAAGCTGTCTATGTTGATGTGCATCTTATTGATCTCCGATTGGGAGTTGAAGAAGCCAAGTCAGCTTTCTCGTGTCACGTACATCTTTTGTGGCTCTTAGGTATTCAGTTATATACGTGCTTAGGAGGAATACGAGTCTACTAAAGAGCGGGCAACCCGAAAATTAAACAATTCTCACCACTGTATCTCAACTTGGAATGACCTTCCAATCGCTCAAGCTCACCGTCCATCAGAATAATCATATATATTGTGTTGTCCGAAAGAAGAGGGGTTTGTGTTCACAGACCATGCTTATCCTCACAACACACGATTGATCTCCAGGGCCGCAAGCGAGAAATATTGAACATCGAAAACATCTTACAATTCAGATCCTTTTGATGCAATTATCCGTATGAATGTGATAGAGGGGCATTACAAGCAATATTCACATGCAAGATCTAACGATTATCTCAAACTCGTGTGATATATATTAAAAATTGGCCAGATCAGGACTATGCTTCATTTCACAAAATTATCATTGAAACGAAAGGGACGACCGATAAGCTAATGATAATGGTGTGCAATTTGGATAAAATTGATGCAGGACTAGCAAGGGTTTCACTAGGGCACTATGAAATATTGAATTTACAGATCCTGCAGATCAGGACTATAAGGGTTGAAACCCAAAAGCATGGAAAACGATCTCTGGAGTTTTGAACGATGAAAAATCTTTGGGGAGGTTTGGGCGATTTAGAAGACGAGAATAACACAGTTTCTTCTACTTTGCCTTCGCCCTTCAAGATTGAGCTGAAACTTTCCAACGGCAATTCTTACATCAATAATGTCTTATATTCATTGGCAGAGAAAATGATAGCCAAGACATTTGGGATTTGATTCATGTTTGATAGGCAACCACATCCACCAGTCAGACACCAGCTGCCAGATCTAATCTACTATTTTCTCCTAGAACTTCCCTATTTATCCGACTCCCGCCAGGCACTAGGTACCGCACACTCTGCCTTGAGTTGAATCTAAAACAATAGTTGATTTTCATGAAGTCCAAGCTTCTCTTGAGCTTCATTTCCTGAAAATACATTGAACTTCGTGGATAAATGATATTATAAATTGCATGATTGACTATGGAGGAAAATCTCCTATGGCAACATGTAGGTTATCGCCATCGTTATATCTGAAATGTCCCAATATCACCTAGTTACTCATATATTGACAATCGCATATCGTAATGTATACGAATCCATCCTTCATCCCATCCTAAGTTATGACCTCAATGACCTCCCGCTCTCAAGCATTGATATTCAACTTAAATAAAATCCTTAAATATCAGATCAAACAAACCAAAGCAAGCATAGAAACAAAGGCGTCAGAAGTTGTGTTGCTGAATAGAAATATAATTTGGATCTTCATCAAATCCCAATCCCTCCCTCCATAATAAAACTTTATACATCTCCAATTTTGTATTCCTTGGAGATTCCTTCATACTGATTTTCCAATCCACTTACTCTCAAAATCAACAGAGTATCCTAGTTTCCCATGTTTACGTCTTCGAATACGTATGAAAGGACCAATTTGCATTCGAAAACACATGAGACTGGTGGCTTGACTGGAACATATAATTTCCCCTCCATTTCATCCGACGCTTTTCCTTCATCTCCATGCACCTTTCAAGATTTCAACCCACCTCCTACCCTCCTTTTCCTTGTGAGAAGCCCAAACTTCCAGTGTCGGACTACAGGGTATATAATTAAAATCGACACGAGTTGGAAGTAACGCATTGACACTTGACCGGGGATCCTTCAGTGATATTTTATACTGCTTGGACGGAATGTTACTCTATTGTACCGGGAAAAGGGTTTGCAGTAATCTTCATGTCCGGTATCAACATCTATACGTTTACCATCCATCTATCTATCTACTGTACTGTGTCCAAGATCTCGTCTTGAATATCGAGCTCCTTGTTTCTGTCAACCTTTTCCATCTCCATATAGATCAGCACCTCAGATATGTATGTAACTCGCTCGTATCACGCACGCATTATCGAACACCCATTGAATCCATTACCAACGGCCATGTCAAACAATCAAACAGCCATACAGCCGAAGAACCTTGAATAAACAGCCTTGATAGCCAATGAATCCATTCCCACCCTGCTCTTTAACCCAAGTAGTATTAGAACACCAGTGCACCCACCATCACTCATTGCTTAGCACTAGCACCCGGTGTTCGAACCTCTTTCTTTCTTTTTCTTTTTTGTGATCGACCTACTTGACCACTTTAAGAGGGTGGAGGTAATACTCTTTTCGTCTCCTCCATGATCGAATCCAATGAAACGGATTAATTTCAGAATTGAAGACTTACGAGAGGGAAGAATCAAGAGTGTTGATTTTGTTTTTAATATAGAATGAATATTATTATTATTATTATTATTATTATTATTTTATAGATGATGATAATTGATACAAGTGATATAAGTGATATGAGTGATATGAGATTATATCAATATGAGTCTTAGTCTACTTATTACTACAGACATACCTTGTATATATAAATATAATACTCGACGGAGTAATAAGCATTATAGGATCCCGCTAAGAGTCTCAAGAGTTCTTAACTGACCTACTTATCCTGTATACGAAATAACCTGAAACACACCCACCTAAGAAATCTCGATTGCCTCGAAAGCCTGGAAAAAGCCTCGATTTCAATTAAATTCATAAAACCTCACCGCCACCCCATAAAGACTGATTCTGACCTTTCTCAAACTGACTGCTGCGACTGCGACCTCTCGTTTCTCGTTTCTTTATGAAGGTGAACCCCTCTCTAATCGGATCTGTTATTACTTCTTCTCCTCCTTCTTCTCTTCTTCCTTTTTACCACTTCAGGATACTTCCCAGAGTATTGTGTAGTTTTTGTTATTGATTTATTTATAAGAACTAAAAAAGTACTTTTTCTATCTCACCAGCTATCTCACCAGCCAGTATAGCTATCAATCACCACTATCATCTGATAAGCTTCCGCCCCATTCCCATTCTCAACTACAACACGTGAAGTACCAGTCAATATCTTCTTCGCAATAGCATATCAGTCTTGTACCCGTCTGTTACAAGTTGATTCATTCGAAAACGAAACGAAATCTAAGCCTCAAATCCTCTTTTTTTCTATTTAAACGCTTAACTATTATCAAAGCCACCGCAAGAAAAGTACTAGGGATACCTGGAAAATACGCATTGCCTTTCATCCATCATTTACTACGTACGTACTTGGTAAAAGGTCAAAACTCGAGTCAAACCACCATTCGACTCAACATTCTCAACATTCACCATTGAGTAAACACAACATCTCACCTTACTCTTTATCCTGTAGTTTGTCGACTGTATACTTTTGTACATCGGAGAGAAGTATCATAATCAAATTCTACGCTGAATTTGTGGAAATACGCCGACCGACGGACGCACGAATCCGAATCTTGAAAGATACGGAAAGAGGGAGAGTACAAGAATCGGAAGGGAAAAGGGAAAAGGGAAAAGGGAAAGAAAAGACATTTACGACTGCACCACATCATATAAACAAGTAAAGTGTGCATTGATTTTTGAATCTTTACTCTGTACATTGCGAAGAGTACAGAGTCATTCAAGACTTTTGCTTACAGGCGGATTGATTGGAGACAAGGAAGCGAGAAAGCTCCCTCATTTTCAAACATCAGCAAGTTTCACCATCTCCCACATTGAACCTTCTTTTTTCCTCCTCTTCAATCATACAATTTGTATCCCTCAATCAAAATGAGTACGGCTATTGCAATGGCCCCTTCACCGGTACCTCACGATAGATCATCATATGTTGATATCGCTCCTTCAAAACCCTCGAATTCTCCTCCGGCGCAAAGAATACCTTCTACATCGGCCACACCGAGCGTAACAATGGCGGCACAGCGTACAGGGAGCGGAAGTCCAAAATCAACTTCAGCAAAACCTTCACCTACTGCGTATGTATTATTCCTTGAATTAAATTATCGATAAATTGAATCAATAATACTGATGTCATAATTTCAACAGATCTCGAAACGGTGCACCACCTAAGATTATCGTTAAGAAGGAACCATCATCACCTGAAATAACTGCCACTTCGCGTCATAGACCTCGAAAGCTTGATCTCACCAAAAACACCTCGAGCGTCAATCCAGGTACTGGAAGGCCATCAGCCAGTCAATTGACAGGTAGGGGTGCGGAGAGTGGTGGATTGGGTATTCAGGACGTCGGATTGGCATGTCTCTCGCCAGGTTTCGTCACACAAGATCCGACGATGCGAGAACAATTGCAGCGAAGTTTATCTGTCCGTGAACAACAGAGACACATTATCGAATCGCGGTTACAACAAACAGCTAAGCCTGGTGATGCGCCAATGGAAAGTGCTAAAGAAAGAGAGTTGAGTGGATTACCAGCAAAAACCCCAGGTACATCTAGAAGAAAGGCGCCGCCAGGACTAAGCATTGTCGCACCATCCCATGAGCAATTTGCGAATGAGAGAGTAATTCAATCTGCTCCAATGCACCATAGCTTTCCTGGCAGACATCAACCACAACCCCTAACCCGTCACGTCGCAAATCAACCGTCAAATCTCTCTAACACATCTCACATCCATCATGTACCTGCTACCCAAACCACCAACAGACTACCACCAATTTCGGATGTCTTCGCAGCTGAAAATCTAGGTGCACACCGTGAATCGCCAAGAGGAAACATGTACCAAAATTCGAACTCGAATTCTAATTCATCGCATTCCAACTCCAGGCCAGGTTTCCCATCCCCAGGACATACTTCACAACCACCAGCGTCTGCAGGCCATCAGCGTCCTCGCGAATACCGTTCTGCTGAGGATGCACAGGCCTATCTGGCTGGTGGTCGTGCTGAACTTCTACCTAAGCTCGTACATTACGGAGGTCATCAACCCCCCACTCCTCCATCACCTACAAATGTCAACGCGAGACCTTCAGAGGCTGGTCGAAGCAGTGGTAGAAGAAGACCTAGAGCAGAGTATGAAGAGGGAGCTAGTCCACCACTTGGACAAGGTCCACCAACATCAAGACGAACTGGACCATTTGGAGAGGGACGAGATAGTCCAATGACTTCACAACAGAAGAAAGAAGAGTTCATGCGCCTGTGTAATCGGGCTTGGGATCTTTTCCATTCCTAGCTGTTTGTTGTCATGTCTCTCTTTTTCTTCTTTCCTTTTGTCTATCAAACAATAATGCTATAACCGGAGCTTCACTTTTACTTCTGGGAAAGGCAATGCTCTTTTTGCGTTTTATGATGACAGGGCATGTTGTACGTGCCTGTCGGTATACTTTCTTGAGCCATTATGATCGACCGAATGATTTCTTTTTACTGCTTCATATGATTGATGCGTTGATTCATGGTTATAATGGACACAATTATATTTAATTCGCTAGGGTGAATGGGGGTGGTGTGGAATGGAGGGATTTGTGGGTGAACGAATGGGTGGTTAGGGAAAAGGGAATGGCATACAATGATTCTCCATGATTTTTCGGCAATCCTTGAAGATTGAGATGGATGGGGATGGGGATGGGGAATGGGAATAGGAACGGAAGGGAAGGGAAATAAGGATAGGAGGAGATATTTTCAGAAAAGGAATGGATTCTGTTCTATATTCAATTCAATGAAATAACTCTCTAATAATTTCCACGTCTTCGCTTCGTGCTACTTGAGTTGTGTGTTCTTTCTTGTGTGTGGGTTTCCTTTTGCAGGAGTGATTAAAGTATAGTGCAGTATATTGCAGTACAGCATAGTATATTGATGAGTGCGTATCTTGCTGGTGAAATAGATAGTGGAAATAGTATTGGGCCTGTGGTTTTCAGATGGGAATGTGCGATCAAAGGGCAAGGGTGTTGGGGATTCGAATGGTTGGTGAACTTTGATAGGGGTGTGGATTGGGATTGGGATCGGGATTGGGATTTGAGGGGCTAGCTAGTGGGTGGGATAAGAGGAGATGAGAGAGGAAGAGATGGAAGAGATGGAAGAGATGGAAGAGATGGAAGAGATGGAAGAGATGGAAGAGATGGAAAGGTATCAAACAAATAAATCGAATTAAAAGTATACAGTATCTACCTATACATTCATTACATACAAGCCAACACCCCCATATTTCAAACCCCTTATATCTATCTAGGAGCGAGAATACAAATACAAATACAAATACAAAGAGTTACCTTACCCTTTGTATTTCCTCCTCGCCTCCCTCCCCTCCCTTTCTTTCTTTCTTTCTTTCTTTCTTTCTTTCTTTCTTTCTTTCTTTCAAAGCTATACGTTATACTTGTTCCGATGGATGTTGTATAATTCGTATATTGTTGTATGGTTTACTGTGTAATCATATTATCATGTTACCATCCATATTAGTCGATCGATGGATTGGATGAAATGTAGAAAAAACATCTCCTTTACATACGGTATGCTATATCCAAAGTTTTCCGTAAAAACCTCGACTCGATGATTGGATTGGATTTTATTGTATCGCTAGGCTCTAGATTATTTTGGGATTGGATGTGGAAATGGAGATGAAAATGAAAATGGAAAGGAGATTGGGAGGGAGTAATAATTCATCTTCGCCGCTATCGCCGCTAAGGAAATGGAAAGGGAGGGAAGAAAGGAGACCAAAGAGGGGAAATACGCGATATTTAAATGGGGTTCCCTATTAGTATTTTAAATGTTCAGATTTGGGTATATATCATATCATATCATATCACATACATCACGAACACGAATGAAGATACGCATTAATTCATTTAATCTTTCTTTCTTTACTTTCTTTATTCACATTCTCTATCTTCCTCTCCTCTTCATTCGATTCGATTTCTACACAAACAAGATCCATTTCACCTATCCATCCATCCCTCCCTCCCTCATTCACCCATCTTCAGCTCCGCATTCTCATAATTTATCTACAATCTCCCACTATCACCTTCCCTTTCCCATCTACGTATCCCTCAGATCATAACCCCCTTCATCATTCCGAACCTTCAAAACACAAGTACCACCTTCCTTTTCAACCAGCCATCCATCCCATCCTCTACCAAAAAAACAAAGCCACGCACAACCATATAAGTATCAAAAATTCACAGCCAAGAATGGCAAGCTATTTTTAATCGTGCATACCTCCATCTCCGATCCATCAAAAGCAAGACTACTCATGAACCAGAGCCAGGCCAAACCAAAACCAAATACTCCCAGCCCATAGCTCTCTCTTTCTCTCTAAGAATAAAAGGTTGTAATTGTCCAAAAAAGGGTCAAAGAAGAAGAAGAAGAAGAAGATAAATAACGACTGTAAGATGTATAGTCTTGATTGTATCATGGGTACTCATAAAAGGAAGATCCCTTTCTGTATCGTTTGCTCCCCCAATTCGCCATTCATAAGAAGTCGAAAAAAAAAGACCCATGGCTCAAAATGAGTAAAAAAGTGTGCATCAAGGCTTCAAAAAAGCAAGGCAACCAGGGTCGTGAAGAAGAAGGGAATTTGCTGTGCTGCTTATTAAAAAGAACTCCCCAAACGCCATACTGTTGCTGTAATGTAATGCTCATGTTGAAGAGACACCAGTGTCATCTTTCAATTCTTTATATGTTCCCATACCAGTTGGGTCGTAATAACAAATGAAACCACATTCTTGACAATTGAAGCTGCTGGTCGAGCGGAATTTATGTTCGATTCTACATGGCTTGAGGTCTCGTTGAAGATTTGCCTGTTCGATCATGCTCTTGAACATGCTTTTTCTGCATGTAATCCCACTATCCAGCACATAATGTCAGAGTCCTTCCTCACCTGCTTGACAGAGTTTTATCTCACGACCCCATTCGGACTTAAGAACTTGTGAAGCAGTGATACGACGGTGAGGATTTGGATCCAGTATCGAGTAAATGACATTACGACAACGTGCCTTTATTCATGTTAGCTCATACAGACATAAGAATTGTAGGAGGGAGACATACTCGATGTAATGACTCGATGGGAGCATATCCCTCCTCATCTCTTCGACCTTCTAAATACTTCTCATAGAACTCATCTTCATCTCTCTTCGCGACTCGCCAAAGGTGACGTCCTGTGCGCATTGCCATGTAAATGACACCTGTAGCCCAAACGTCAACAGCTCTTGCGTCGAATTCTTTGTCAATGTACTCTTCTGGAGCGATGTAAGGAGCGGAACCACACAATCCAGTTACCATGTGTGCGTCCTTCTCCCAAGCCATTCGAAAGCATTCGCCGTTCCCAAAATCTGTTATCTTCAAAGAACCGTGTGTGGTCAAAAGAAGATTTTCTGGTTTCAAATCTCGATGCGCAACTCCCATCTCGTGCATGTATTCGACGCCACGCATCATCTGTTTGAAGTAACAGTCCGCTTCCACAACTTCAAGCTTTCCGGCGGCGAGTACCAAAGTGTAAAGATCACCACCTGCACAGAATTCCATGACCTCGCAATAGTCCCCCTTCGAGTCTTGAAGGAGGTCAAGGGTATGGATGACATTAGGGTGTCGTAATGAGGAAGATATACAGAATTCGGAAGTAAGTCTCTTGCTGTATTTTCTTTCGTTCTCTTCGGGTCTTCTTCGGAATTCCTTCACAGCGTAAAGTTGCTCGGTTCCCTGTTCGGACCTCTTGTGGGATATCCTGACAATTCCGAAAGCACCCCGGCCAATAACTTCATTACATTTCCCGTATTTATCTACCAATGTTGCCGTCGCATTGGGCCCACCCTTCTTTTCTGTAGCCAGTGATTCTTTCTCACGCTTCAGTTGATCCACCCAATTTGACATGAGTGAAAGTTGTTGTTCGCCTTCATGGGTTTCGGATTGTTTCGCTTTTCCACTAATTAAGCCTCGCAGCATTTCCCCAAGTTTCTCTTGTCTCTTGGCACTCTTCAGATGATGCTCGTGGCCCCCTTGCACATCAGGCATGGTAAGAAATCGCTGATGGTTTGCCGGTGCCTTTTTGTCTTTTGTTGAACCATTTTTATCCTTTGTACTCGGTGTAGCACTCGATTTGTCGGATGGACTCTTCTTCTCTTGTGATGATGTCTTTCGGGACAGAGATCCAGGCCTTGAAGATGATTTAGGAGATGTTGTGCCATCCACAACCTTTGGCGTCGAGGAACCAGAGGCGGCACTAGATGTAAGATTACTTTCTGACCGTATCGATTCCTTTGTAGAAAACATTCGAGTTAAACGTTTCGTCATGGAAGGTTTCTCGGCAGTCGTTGGCATAGGTGCTGCCTTGAGAACCGCAGGAGGAGGAGGTGTAATTGTTCCATTCATAGTTCCATTCATAGTTCCATTCATAGTTCCATTCATGCTTAGATTTTCGGTGCTTGTGATGGCGCTCACATTGGAGGTTGTAGGTCGAGATTGAGGAGATCCATGTGAGGACGAAGGTAAAGAAGGCGTAGGAGAGGGTTGTGCCTTCTCAGCAAAATCTCTTGGGACTGCGACCGACGCCATGATGATTTTGCTTTCTTGAAGAATTTGAGATGCGCTTTCGTATCGGTTGCAATCAGTAAAAAGATATCCGCCAAAGGCGGAGGTCGCAGGCAATGCCCGTGCTTTGTTGGAAATTTGTGTTTTTATTCTGTGGGCGTGTGGGTGTGGGACGTATGCGGAATAAGATTGAACAGTGGGAATTCCGGTTTTTTTATTTTTATAAATCGAAATGAAGCAGCGTATCAATTATGGAAGTGAATATAGTTGGACTTTCTTATGTTGATTGCTGGTTGTCTTTAGAGGAAATCAAAGGTATGATTGAAACTTCTTTAATAAGTTCTCTTTGGAAGACGAATACCAAATGAAGTTGGAAGAAAGTGAGTGATACTGAGGTGAATGAAGTAAAGTCGGAATCCCCAGTTATAAGAAATGGAGATGGAGATGGAACTTGAAATTATTTGGCTTTTCCCTTTGATTTCTCTGCCACACACCAAAAAAGCTTATATGAGTTTCCCGGATTGATAGCGGATGTTCTGAACTTGGTAATATAGTACTAGAGTCTAGGAGATATCAAGACTAGTATATGTTGTATCGGCACCCGGTTGTATAAGTATCCGTATTCCTTTTTGAGAGGTTTTGATTGTATTTTTGGTGGTGCTGTGGTGCTGTGGTGCTTTTAATGTCGGTTGGTACGAAGAGGTAATAAGAAGTAAGATAAGTTAGATGCGGTAGCAGGAGGTGAAGTAGTTGTAGTTGTAGTTGTGGTTGAAGTTGTAATTGAAGTGGTTGTAACTGAGTACTACCACTTATGTATGATATAATAATACTTGGGATTTCGATGGTTGCGGATTGAGTACAAGTTAAAGCAAGAAAGCACACACAGCCTTGCTTGGAAACAATTTATAATTAATAATAATAGAATAGGATTGGATTGGGTTGGATTGGATTGGATTGGATTGGATAGAAGGATAACTAGGTAGACTTTAAAGAATGCATATAATAAATAAGATAGAGGAGAGGAATTCTTTTGCCTCTTTTATTATCTCGAACCTTTGTTATAAATTTGAAGAGAGTGAGAGAGGGAGAGGGATTAATTATCATACCTAGGCATCTACCTATAGACATATATACATACACTTGTACTTGTACCTATCTATCTATACCTAGGTATCTCTCAATCTATCGGTCTATCTATCTATCCATCTACATACATGTCTATCGACCTACCTACCTACTATAACTACCTAGCCGGTTTTTGACCATTTCTCAAGCTTGTAGAGAAGAAGGTCGGTCCGCTTGCAGTACTATATTAGCTACCTAGGTATCTATACTCCTCGACTAGGCAATTCGTGGTATAGGAGTCAGCATAAGTGAACGATGTTCATTTTATATTTCTCTTAATAGTAAGGTATCGCTTGTAAAATAGAATGTAGTGAAAATACCTAGGTACTAGCTATATCAAAAAAATCAAGAAAAAAAAGTCATCGAAAAGGCTTCTCGGTCTAACGAAAGAAATTCTTTCAAAAAAAAAAAAAAAAATCAAACTTTTCTTTCTATTCAAACGGTTATTTCTATGAGGGATTAATATTAAGCTAACCCCCTGGTTGAAATTTCAATGGCTAGATTTGTGTACAATTCACGCCCGTACATACACATATATACACACACATATACATACATTTAACGTATATACATGTCTACGCCTTGGTATGCTTAAAGTACACCCTTTGTACATCATACTTCCCTACCTACGTGCAATAAGAAAAGAAAGATTGCATTCGGTGCTGAGAATAGCGTAATTTAATCCTAGTCTGCTAGTCAACAACCTCCCGGATTCAGAGCTGTATCATGCATATGAAGATAGTTGCATAATGCTGACGTTGAACGTTTGGAAGAAAAAAAGAAGACTAGGGGAAATGAGGGAAAGGGGGAAGGAACTTAACTTTTTCAATCCAAGGTTCGGGTCTTTCACACTTCACATCCTCCAAAAGAAATAATTCCAGGTCCTCTTTTATGTTAGATGTACATAGTCCATACTACGTATTCATTATTGCATGTACCGCTCGTTGCTCGGTATCTGGAATTATGGAAATATACTTAGCCAGGGTCCATGAAAACTTACAAATCTTTGACCGGGTGAGTTTGACCGACCTTTCTTTGCTGTTGGTTAAGCAGAGAGTACAAAGTATATCGCCCTGATACATGTATCATTCATGTCTTTCTCTATATAGATTTCATTGACATCTAGAATTTGTTGGATTCGCCGTGCTGATACATGTCTTTCTCGATATGGATTTCTATTAACATCTAGAATTTGTTGAATTCACTACCAGCTACATACAAGCCTCAAGGCAATACAGCATTATCATACCAAGCATATCTGGGAGATTGAGTTGCAATAAGATCAGCATGATGGAGTGTTATCGAAGTCGGTAAGATAATGCTTGCCCCTATCATATCTTTCGACAGCGCAGTGGTTCATGAAACCTCTTGGGAAAAGGCAAATGTGTTGATACCCTCAAAAGAAATTGAGCGATTTAGACTTGATGTACGAGTATTAAACCAATGGTAATTTGTCTCATACAAGTCATCTTGCCAAGGTTAGCTAACTCAAAGATTCCAACTCCACCTTAAAGATCCCGAGACTCGGAAAAGTCCCAGGAGACAAGGACGCCTGACTGATGAATGTGTAAGATCTCCCCAAAAATGAAGAAAAAGAAAAGAAATTCATTCGCTGTCATGAATTTCCCTTGCCATCAAATCTATTCTTTTCTATCAACTGCTGTTTTGAGAAATGACGGTTTCCAGCATTTACTGAGAAGATGATTGGTAAGCACACTTCAAACTCCAATAAACCAACAGAGAGATGAGAGAAAGATTTATATTACCACAGTACATTGTTACCGCAGCCCCTCGCCACATCGGTTAAATGAGGGATGGATGTACATGTAGACTACGTATAGTATCAATAAGCAGTAAGCAAGTACGTGGGCGCTCCTTTCAAAGAAAATGATGTAATAATGGATATGAATTTGAAATAGCGTGAATGGCTGTGCAAATTATGAAGTCTTAATGCTCTCGAGAAATTGGTAAGGAATAAGGCAACAGACTGACAGAGTAGAAATTGGTATCGCTGTCGGATCGCTAAGTCCCTCTGAGCATCGGCCGGTCTACCTTTTCCCCTTATTATGCTCGTATAGGTAGGTACACCAGTCCCAACAGTACATACAATAGTCGTATGATTCTTAACCATTACTTTATTATTACTTCATCGCTCAACCTTCCCTTGGTCCTCTTTTAATCCCTATGGCTGCTTGGCGCGGGGCCTCTTCTGGTTTGCCGTCCTTCGCTTGATTCATGAAACAATCAACAACCATTTACTAGACCTACAACAAAGAAACTTCACCAACAACAATCACCGCCAACATAAATTGTTTACAGAAAGAAAAAAAGCTTGTTTGGCCTGTGCCTAGATCTCTAAATGGATCCATGTCAATATGTTCAAACATTGCTGTCATTCAAACCAATAATCTGAAGACGAATACTCTTTCTCAGTATGCGTATAAGCTTTGGTGAGCAGAACATCCCCAAGCTTCTTTCTCAGATTCAGCCCTATATGAAGATGAAATTTTGATCCGAGGTTCTTGATCATACATTGTACGAAAAAAAGGTACTGGGTTTATTAGCTTGGAGGTGTGAGGTTAAAATCATGTGCGAGGTCACTTTTTATGTATACGGTGTGTTAATATTAAGAAATTGGTCGAATTTATTACCAACGAGGGCCTCTACCACTGCTGCATCAATCAATCGATACCACTCACATCAATCAAACAGCGGGGTAATCAAAAAGTTTACTCTTCACTCCTCCTCCACAAAACAACTGTCAAAATGTCAAAATGTCAAACTGTCAAACTGTCAAATGTCAAAATGTCAAAATGTCAAAATGTCAAAATGTCAAACTGCAAACTGTCAAACTGTCAACTTGTTAGTCAAGCTTCCTTCCCCGGAATACAACCGTCAAATCACCTTGATTTGTAGTACAAATATCAATATCAACAGCAATCTCAACAACAACTCCCAACCTTGGTATCATTGCATGCCTTCATTACCCCATTCTTTACTCCAGAAATATCACGCATGCTAGTCACCTCCTCAATCACCACTCCATACTTTGCAATGTGTTTACAAATAGTTCGCTATCCTTTCCTTATTCAAATGCATACTCCGGTTCTCTTATCTTGTACCCCAGATATTCTTTTACCCAACGTGGAGTATCTTACATATACGTACGTAGAAGTGGCTCGACTTCACCTAGTGTGTATACACTTACTGCATCTATGAAAGGAAGTTCTCCATTTCAGCCACTTTTTTGTCATTCACATACACGGGAGAGAACAAGCCAAGTATCTTGAAATAGTTCGCACAATACAGTACCCCGGATATGCCAGCTCATCCAGCATTATCACAAGTACCTCCCTACCTACCTTGTACCTAGTCTATTGTTTCTTGAATCTTCAATGTCTGCCTAGTATCTCTTAGGGTTATCTCCAGCGAGTGCACTCATATCCTCGAATTTAGAATATGATATGTTTGCTGCTTACCTCCACATTCCAAATCCTTTTTACTGCACTCTATGTTTGACCAATCACAATCATTAATCTCATCACACCGTTGGCCATGCCTTTCCTCATTCTTGTAAATCCGTTTTCATCATTCCCATCACCTGAAACTGTATACTTTTCCGTCCTGTTGGTTATTTCGATGTTGTGTGACCATTACACCACACCTCGAAATAAGCTTTTTAATTTACATTTCATATATATTTAAATCCCTCATAGATCAATTCCTCACATTTCTCTGTAACTTGGCATCCATCGTCAGACCATCATGACTTCTTGAAGTTACCGTACATATATATTGCTTGGTTGAGAATTGACCAAATCATTCTCAATACTGATTGTATGTAATATGTGTATCTCAGATGATGTTGATATCAGAGTAAGCGCTTTCAGGATCGACGGACAGCAAATTCCTTCAAGTTATCACATTTCTCTTCTCACCGCAAGATATCCCTCATTTCTATGTTTATCAATCGTAATATTCAACCTAACACAAGCTCATTCGGACACACGTGCGAATGTACCATGGCATCCTTCCTTTTTACAATTTCATGGCCCCAATTCCAAATACACCCGGCTCCCCTGTGAGCGCCAATCCTTTCAACAACCACACCTAGTACAAGTATCAATTGACGGGAAGTTTATCAATTTGCATGTGTTCACAGATACTCGGCAGCTAGCGCTTAATCGTACATTACAAATTGCGACTACATATCACTCATACATATCAATTCCTCACCGCGAGATATTTGCCACATTTCATACCCCCACCTCCAAGTCGTTACTGCTACACAGGGACGGCATTTACAGTAGTAATGTCAAGTTGAGGCGCTTTAGGCATTGAAATTTAATATCATGAGCCTGACTGTCACTGGTGCATGATCGCAATTGCTGTGTTGTGCACTTTTAACACGATTTATTCTGGCCTATCAAGGGCCCGGACTGTGCCCGACAATGAGAAATCTTTGATTGTCGAATTCATGACAGATATTAAAGTCACCCGGGTTTTTGGATTCACGTGGAATATTGAAATCGCTTGGAACACTGAAGTCAATTTATGTATTAATTCTCTTTGCAATATTGAACACATTAATGAAGCGCAGCTTAAGAATTGCAAATTTATCCATTCATAAACTCATAACGAAAAATTACCATTAACAAGCCCCGTTTGGTCTTCCTCTCAAAAATTTCTTCTCAATACGAGTCGCCTTGTTTTCAGCCACTATTCAGAAACTCCTCATTGGCAATTGACAATAAGGTTGTGCAACAGCCACTCATCTACACGGCTGCTGCATAATGTTTATTCATATGTGAAACATATGCGCATGTATGCACCAACTGCCAATGTAGATCATCCAGTACCGAGCCTTAAATTTTTCCAGCAGCGGTATGACATCAGTTTTTATCTGCATTAGTATCATACGCTATTGCATAGTTGCTATAGTGAGAAGAATGTGCGAGTACCATGGTATAGTGTCTTACCTGAGGTGAGCCTCACATCATTTCTCAACATGTCTGCATGTAAAATATAAGGAAAGTACATACTGCATGACTTGGCACGACCGGTTGTTCATCTTGCTTTTATCGAAATTTAGCGGTGCATACGAATCATTGTACCCTTTCATCTAACATTTCCAGATATCACCATCTATATGAAGTCATACCAGGAGCTACCTACTGTTTACATATACTGCAGGTAGACTGAAAGCAAAGCCAAGCCAGAGTCCAAGCTCATTCTGGATGCGGATATGCATGCTACCCGTATACACACAGATAATAAACGTCCCGCATCCACGAGGTTGGATGACCTTTCGTGACACGTCAATTTTAACTACATGTGCGGTGTAATCTTTTGTCTAATAATGTTTTCGAGTGAGAAAGAAAGGAAATGGGTAGGGTGTTAGATTAGTCATGCCAAGTCTCAAGAAATTAATACATCGATTCATCTGTATATCAAGCTTTTGCATATGATTGAGACAGTAGTTGCCCAAACTTAGTCCAAGTGGATTCGGTATGTCAATGAGTATTATATTCAATACCACAACATTCAACTCCTACGTATCCACAATTTAATATACCTTCGCAAAAGCAAAATGAGTAGATGGGCGGGGGAGAAATGAAGAAAGTAGAGAAGAGGTTTGGGATGCAGTTTGTGACGAAAAGAAAAAAATCCTACCTGGGGTGTTTGGAGTAAGTGGTGGATATCCAGCTTTCGTGAAGGGTTAATTTGGAGATATCAGTAGGGAGACTTTTTCAAGACAAATAAAAACACTTCCAAGCCTAGAACGTTCCATATAAGGTACAAAACAAGAACTTAGCTAACAAAGCAGCTGTAATACCGCAGATCTACTACACAGTTTTGCCTGGAGAGTCACCAAGAGAACTGGTTATGGTTACCCAAAGGAACTAATTCACTTACTCTACGAGATCTACGCAAAAAGCAGCACAAAGTATAGAAAGGAAAGCCAAAGCAATGTCTATACGATATTGAATATGGAAATATGTCTCCTCTCAATAAAGCATCCGATATGGAAAGTTAAATCCCTAGAAATTACAAGGATAGTCGCCAAGACCTACCATCAAACTCAAGGTACTCAACACAGAACCAAGCTAAAGCACAAGATCTGAACACAACCCCCACAAATTCTTTCTTCGATTCCTGTTCTAGGGTTGTACGAAACGGAGAGAAGTAGCCTTCAAACATTGGGATAGACACCCACCCCACGCCTTACCAACGCGGATCACATGATGGCTCGCGCTGAAGATCCGAATTCACAAGATGAAAAGAACAGCAAGATTATCAATCGCAATACCTGAATTTCTTAATGCTCCTATCAGGTGATAGGGGTGTCGGAGATGCGATCGGAGCAGCTGGGGCAGCTCAATTGAGATGGGCGGAAAAGAAATTCATTGATGACTACCATATGCATAGTTGTAGGAATTCCAGTAGTCTGGACTGCGATTAGATCAATAGTTTTCACTTTTTCTTATTTCTGTGGTTGTTTGATGGGTAAGTTTTGAATACTGGTAACTGGTTACTTGTCTATTCCTGGTGTGCTCTGTTGCATATTTTGTTCTAGAGCCTGCTTCGTTTCATTGGATTTTCTGGATTGCTCTTTTCTTAGTTCTTTCTCTTTCTGTTGATGTTTCTCTCTTTGATTCTCCCCCTATTCGCTCTCAAGATCCCTGTCCCTCAGCGTCAGCGTCAGAGGGCTCATTGTCTGATACCAGTATGACAAATGGGTCATATAATCAGATCTGGTCTAAATTTTGGGCGTGCAGTTCATAAATTGGTTTGGAACCCATGTGTCTGAGAGCGTAGTTGCAGAGGGGAAATCGCTTGTGGTCCCCCCTTCTTCTAACGCTTCATATATTGCCATATAATCATATAATTTGGCCTAGTATAAAAATATACGACCCTCTAGAAGAATGACCCCCAACCACCTCACCTCGCCTTCCCAAATAGACCAGTCACAACCCCTCCATCCAATGTGGTTTACCTAATCAAACATCTAAAGCAATAAATACCGGTACAGTCTCAAA
Organism: Botryotinia convoluta; assembly: GCA_004786275.1. NCBI lineage: Eukaryota > Fungi > Ascomycota > Leotiomycetes > Helotiales > Sclerotiniaceae > Botryotinia > Botryotinia convoluta. The sequence goes on along the minus strand of PQXN01000161.1, from coordinate 2,912 downwards.
CAGCCTTTCACATCGAACTTGCATAATCTGTTCTCCGAACATGAAAATAGAATCTGCAGCTGCAAAAAAATAAAAAATTCAGATGACCGAAGCCAAGCAATATGTTTCGGAAAGAGGGGTGATCAACAGAAGAGCTAGATCTTCGCCAAGTTCCCCAACTGAGACTAAAAGAGCAGTGATCTCACCCTCGGGGAAGTGATAACCAGAGAGGATTACAGGTACTGAAGGTGCCAAAATTAAAGTCTAGAACGACCTAATGCATAGCAGCTTTTGGAACCCCAAGTGTGGATCTGCGCATGTACTCACGCTACGAACGTCATCGCAGCATTGAAGAAGACAAAGCCCCAATTTTTCCTTCCTTGGCTAATCGAGAACATTCTCTGCGTCATAGGGGTTTTCAAGATTAACGAAATTATGAGGGGTCTCCGCGGCTAGTACAGTTAAATTATTCTCGACCTTTGCAATATTACGATCGGGAGTAGACTGGTTTTTTTTTCAGACATTGTGGGATATGCAGAGACATTTTGGGAATTACCCAGCTATAGACAAATCGTGATTTTGTTTTTTTTTGGGGAGGGGGGGGGGCTATTGCATCATTGCGTAGATACAATCGATCGATCTAAAGGCAGTTTTACTGAAAGTCTGCCAAATCTTCGTTCACCTATAGCAGGAATGAGTGCAACCATCACCCCATTCCGGCTAGCCATAGTCATATTATGCTCTTCAATAGATTCCAACACCTCATCCTTATTATCTAGCCTCTCAAACGTCATAACCATCCTAACTAATAGATACCTATATTTCATAAGTAGTATTTGTTCTACAGGGCATCTACGAGTACCGGCATAGAAGGGCTGGTATCTCGCTTTCGGATCGAGGTTTTCCCATCTTTCGGGTCGGAATTCACATGCGTCTTCTCCCTATAAATCTTGGTCTGTATGTATAGCTCCGAAGTTCATGAAAACATGTGTACCGGCACGAATATAGATAGGGCCATTGGGACGGCCGCCACAAAGTAATCTGCAATCGGAGAGGCGAGTCCGTATTACAGCATTGACAGGGGCATGGAGACGAAGACCTTCATGAAAGTATCAAAGAAGGGAGATAGATCATGTAACTAAAGTATTACTTACATCCATTGATGACATGATTCAAATATGTCATGGATTTCAAACTTCGGTTCGATAATGGCTGCGTTGTACTCAAGACCTCGCGACGAAGTTTCTGCAAAAAAAAAAAAAAAAAAAAAAAACTCGCACCAGCAGAAGAAGAATCACGAGCTGAGAAAAAAAACATCGAAGAGTTGATCTTGGATGAACTTGCGATCTTCAGTCTCGCGAACTAATTGATGGATAAATATCGTCGACTCTGGAGAATCTAACGACTTTCATTCTTTCATATACTCCTCTTTTTGCCTCAACGCACTCTTCATTCTTTCGTTAACGTAGAGCTGCAGCTTTGCGACGGCTTCTCGCAAGACTCGCTTAGTTCCCCAAATTTCAAAGGGGACGGAGAGACTAAATCGATTCGTGCTGGAAATAATCTTGATGGCGTTATTGAATTCGAGAATGAATTGCTCGGCTTCTAGTGAAGAATCATCGGCTTGCGAGAATCGTGTCTCGCTGAATGGAAAATATATTCTAGCGACATGTTGATGAACTAGATATGGAGTATTCAGCTATGTCTCTCATGCTCATCTCGGACATCTGATTTTCTTTTTGAATGGTGAGTAGTGAGTAGTGAGTACCCACCATTCTCTGAAATAGTTTTTGTAAGTCAACTGTCGTTCCATTCCATTCTTCGGAATATGCTTCAGCATTCTGGAAAAATGCTTCTCAACCCCCCCCCCGTTTCCCAATTCCTCAAACGGAGATTTCTCAAACACACGTCGGAGAATCTTCCTGCATATCTTCATGCTGCACCATCCGATCGTAATCCCGCTCCCCATCGAAACACCCGCGCTTTTCGCCGAGGATGTACTCCCTCCTCACTTCTCAAACGCAATAGATTGGATAGTGGGGATATTCGTCCAATCCATCGTGTACAGGAACGTTTTCCCCAGCGTACGCGTTGCGAATGGTTTATCTACTGTAGGCTGTGAAATCCTGATGCGCGAGGTCTTGGGTATGGCCTTCTTTTATGCTTTTTTTTGTTCGAAGGATCTAGTTGAGTTTGAGGAGATAGTGGTGTGGTCGTCGGACGAGCTTGCGGTTATGGGGATGGAGGGAAGGTGTGTTTGTTGGGAATTGGGTTATGATGTATGCTGTTGCTAGAAGTCTGGGAGCTAGGAGATTGGTGAGGATTATGGGATGCATTTTGGATGGATTGGGGGTTTCGTTTGGGGGGGTTGAGAGAATGGGAATGCGAGTGGGAGCGAGACTGGAACTGGGACTTCTTCAAATGGTATACTTTGTGGTCGGGAATGGATGTGATATCATCTGATGGTACTGACGGGTTGTTCTAACTGTTCTTCGTCTACCACCTACCATCAACAAACCGACCACAGATCTCATTCAACCGATACAGAGTTAGAGAAGCTACTCATCCCCAATATACATTCCGGAACAATACAACCCCCCAACCCTACACACTGCTTCCTCTCCAAGTATACCGACCATCTTTACAAATTACAAGATAGAAGAACCCTTAGACCATCATTTGCTATTCCAAGAATCGTCAGAGACTTTTCGGTAGTCTCCTTCTGAGATAATAGATATACATCCATCGGCCAGGGTGTCTAATAGTCCGGACTGCAGTCCAACAATAAAGATTATCAAATCCCCAAACCAAATAGAATATTCAAATCATTTCAGATAACGTAACGTATGGGGAACTCGGACATATGGGGAACTCGGACACTTTTAGCCCATCACCAACTTGAAACCGCAATAACTTTTATTATGCATACCCAA
>PQXN01000160.1:0-83449 GCA_004786275.1 Botryotinia convoluta | reverse complement strand
GGGGGGGGGGGGGGTTTAGCAAAATGTGGATTTATGGAAGTGGATCCCAAACGCGGAGTATGTTCAAAGGGTTTGTGGCCGAATTAAAGCGGATCCATTGTGAAAGGATCATCTTTGGAGGGCAAGAGAGAAAAGAGGAGATTGGATATCTGGAGACTTGGAGATTTGGAGAAGTGGGATGGGGTGGAATGGTTTTTTTTTTCTTTTAGGTGGAGATTTACGCAGTTGTGTGGTATTCTTGAAATTGTGTACCTATGGAGATGTGTTGTGCATGTGTTATGACAACAATAGCATGGGAAAGTGGTAAACATGACGATTATGAAGGATTTTCACTCAGCATCATGTCGATATAGTTGCATGAGCTGACCAGATGGGATTTGACGTGTTTGCCTTTTTGGGGGTATAAGTTTGATGATTGGGAATGCTTGTGTACCGTTTAATATCTCATTGCTTGGTAAGAGACGTAAGAGAACACATACATAATACATTAGATTCCTCGGAGCCAAGAAAAGTATCATGTACATCGTAGATAGTAGCCTACCTGGGGTATACATCGTACGGAGTATGGTTGTTGCTAGTAATGAAAAAGGAAAAAAAGTTGATTTGCTAGTGAAAAAGGAATACCGTCCCGATGTGTAGGCACTGATACTGTATACCTACTGTATATCTACTGTAAACCCCGCACCGATTTGCATAAATTCGAATTCATTGGCACATTCGTGCATATATTGAAAAAGTTTAACCCTTCATGAATAATTAGCATGAACCGACCGGATTCTGACAGATTTAGGTAGATGCTTAAGTGCTAAAGAATTTAATGAATGCTTTTCCATTTTGGATCATTCTTGACGCCCATCGTGAGACGGAAAGGGAGGCCAAAAAGAGGTCGATGAGAATACCAAATTGTTTGCAGGAGCGACGACATACCCAGCCGAGTAGTCACACATACCTACACATAGGCGCTTTTCTAAATTGCTTTTATTGTTTGCAGTGCTTCAAGATCCCGTCTGCGTCATGTTAAACATGTTAAACATGTTAAACAAGGATTGCGAGGTTTTATTTTAAACACATCCAGAGTGAAGCGCCTCCTCCGGCTTCCCCCACTTTGCCATATCGGCTGGGGTACGACCAATCAAAATGTCCATTCCCCTCCAGATCCATATAAAAATTCCATAATAATACCGTATGTAGCTTAGGGTCATGGCTGGAATAGGAAAAGCTTGGACCCGACCAACATCTGGGCCAACCTTCCGATTTCTTTTTTATCGCTCGATACCGGGAAAGGGAAATTTGAAAGACAAAACTGGTGAGATATCTTCCAATCTCAATCTCCAAAAAATTCAACGATTTCTTCTTCCCAATTCATTCAATCGTTAGTTGATCAACGACGTGTACACAGAAGCAGAAGGGATAAAATTTCTTCACTTATTTGTTGTACAATCATCTTGTCAGTCTGTATATTAGCCTCGGGCTTATCATATATCATCCATCTAATAATTCCCTTATCAACAACTTTCTACCCATCCATCCACAAAATCCATCCAAAGAACGAGTGGGAACCAAGTGAACAACGTCGTAAGTATTTCCGCCCAATGGCTTGATTTCAAATTCACTGCCAAAGTATGGAGGGGTTACTGCCACTACTCTACTACTTGGCTGGTGTTTCTTTCTTTTCCCTATGATCTGTACAACAGCAGAGGTCATTCGTACAGCCAGATTGACATACGGTAAACGCTAATGCACTTGTGGGGAAAGCTCTCTTAGTTCTACCATTCCCATAAATTTCGTCAGAGGAGCTCCGAGCTTCCTTCCTTGATCACCACACAACTTTCATCCAAGAAGATTCAAAACTCGATAGAAAGAAGCAACCAACAATTGTTATTTGCAGTAGCAGTATCACTTTTACATTACACATACAGTCTGCTTCTCAACATACAGACTTTTTGGATCTTCAACTTTGTTACTATCCTCTCAAATATCTGCAAGCCTGCAGTTTCCCACCCACCCCACTTTAACAACTGATTCACATAGCGACATCTGTCGCAACCTGAGTCAAGATGTCGGGAAAAACAAACCGAGATGTCAAAAATCACTTTCTCTTTGAGATAGCCACCGAGGTTGCTAATCGAGGTGAGAAATAACCCTTCATTGCAAATAATTTGAAGAATACCCACTGACATTCTACCTTTTACAGTTGGTGGTATCTATTCCGTCATCAAATCAAAAGCACCAGTTACCACAGCAGAATATGGAGACCGATACACTCTTATCGGTCCTCTCAACAGGCAATCGGTAAGTTCTAAATATTAAAATCATTTTTGGAAGCATGGCTAACATTTGGTAGGCGGCAGTGGAAGTCGAGGCATTAACACCAACGAACCCCCACCTTGCAGCAACGATAGAAGCTATGGAAGAAAGAGGAATTCAAATGGTATATGGCCGCTGGTTGATTGAAGGTGCCCCACGAGTTCTCTTGATAGACACCAAGAGTGCCTACAGATTTTTGGATGAGTGGAAGGCCGACTTGTGGAATACTGCTGGAATTCCATCTCCGCCTGGTGATGACGAAACCAACGAAGCAGTTGTCTTCGGTTACTTGGTTGCGTGGTTCTTAGGAGAGGTGAGTGCATCTGCTCTGCATAACGCCACGCATATTGATTACTAAAACTAACACGTCTACAGTTCGTCGCACATGAAAAAGAAAAGGCCGTCATCGCACATTTCCACGAATGGCTCTCCGGTGTCGCACTTCCTCTATGCAAAAAGCGCCGTATCGATGTTACTACAATTTTCACTACCCACGCAACTCTCCTGGGAAGATATCTCTGTGCAGGATCAGTGGACTTTTACAACAACTTACAATGGTTTGACGTGGATGCCGAGGCAGGAAAACGTGGTATTTATCACAGATACTGCATAGAACGTGCAGCGACGCATTCTTGTGATGTCTTTACCACTGTTTCACATATCACAGCATATGAATCTGAGCATCTCTTAAAGAGAAAGCCAGATGGTGTTCTTCCCAATGGTCTGAATGTCACCAAATTCTCTGCCATGCACGAGTTTCAAAACTTGCATCAACAAGCAAAGGAGAAGATCCACGATTTCGTCAGAGGTCATTTCTATGGACACAACGATTTTGATCCTGAAAACACACTTTACTTCTTCACTGCAGGACGATATGAGTACAGAAATAAGGGTGTTGACATGTTCATAGAGTCATTGGCTCGTTTGAACCACCGCCTCAAGTCTGCTGGATCAAAGATGACCGTTGTCGCATTCATCATTATGCCAGCACAAACCCAATCATTAACTGTCGAAGCTCTTAAGGGACAAGCCGTAATTAAATCATTACGTGACACAGTTGATGTTATTGAACGAGGTGTCGGAAAGAGAATCTTCGAGCGTGCCCTTAAATGGCATGAGGGTGAAGTGATGCCTGATGAGAAGGATTTGATTACCAGTCAAGATCGTATCCTTCTCCGCAGACGCCTGTTTGCTATGAAGAGACATGGACTTCCACCGATCGTCACTCATAACATGGCAAATGATTCTGAAGATCCAATTTTGAACCAGATCCGCAGAGTCCAATTGTTCAACCATCCTTCGGACCGTGTAAAGGTCGTTTTCCACCCAGAGTTCTTGAACTCTGCCAATCCAGTCCTACCAATGGACTATGATGAGTTCGTAAGAGGCACTCATTTGGGTGTCTTCTCTTCCTACTATGAACCATGGGGTTACACACCAGCAGAGTGTACAGTCATGGGTGTGCCAAGTATCACAACCAACTTGTCAGGTTTCGGTTGTTACATGGAGGAGTTGATTGAGAATTCAACGGATTACGGTATTTACATCGTCGACCGTAGAATGAAGGGTGTCGATGACTCGGTGAACCAACTTACCAGCTACATGTTTGATTTTGCTGGCAAGAGCAGACGTCAACGTATCAACCAGAGAAACCGTACCGAGCGATTAAGCGATCTTCTTGACTGGAAGCGCATGGGAATGGAGTACGTCAAGGCAAGACAATTGGCATTAAGAAGAGCATATCCTGCATCATTCGATGGCGAAGAAGAGGACGATTTCATTCCTGGCGTGGAACAAAAGATTTCCCGCCCATTCTCAGTACCCGGATCCCCAAGAGATAGAACCGGTATGATGACACCTGGTGATTTTGCCAGTCTGCAGGAAGGTCGTGAAGGTTTGAGCACGGAAGATTATGTTTCCTGGAAGCTTCCGTAAGTCCCACGAAGAATAATTAAAATGATCGAGTGCTAATAATCTAATAGTGAAGAGGAAGACCCAGATGAGTACCCATTCCCACTCACCCTCCGAACCAAGAAACCAAACGGATCTCAGAGCCCATATGGCGGCGCACAAAGCCCATCGGAGTATGCCATAACTAATGGGAATGGGATGAAGTAAATATAAAGAACAAGAAAATGGTTAGAAATGGTGAATAAAGGAAGGAAATAAGTGGGACCAGGATGACTGGAGGCAAACTACGAGGACGATAAATAATCATGTACCAAAATGTCTATACTGCTTTTCTGTTTGCATTTCTGCGTTGCTATTATGCTACTTGTATCTCTGCGTCACGCTACCGCTTGCAATTGTATATTCAATACCCTCTTCGTTGTGAACGTTGGTGGTTTTATTTATGCATGAGAATGGGTCGCAAGTATACTTGCGTTTATCATTTTAGTTATTAAGAGACTTTTTGAACAAGAAGAAAAGGATGTAGATGATGGATGAATGAAGCAAGACAATATATAATTGGAAGGAAGAAAGGAGGAAATGTATGATGTAATTGAGAGGGGAAAGCGTGGTATTTATTATCTTTTCTTCTTATTCTTGATATTCATTCAATATAACTTTGAAGTTTTGAGTAGATATGAATAAAAGTATGATATGGAAAGATTGATAAAGATTAATTTTTTAATTTTTTTGGTTGTTATTGGAGTTGAAGTTGAAATTGTTGGGTGCTTGAGTGCTTGAGTACTTGCATGCTTCCTGGGTAGGTGTAGGTATCTGTGTGCTTGGGGAGTGAGATGATGAATGGATGGATATGGATGGATGAACGGATGGATATTCGGATAGGTGTGTATATGTAGATGTATGTGTGTATGTATGGTGTGTATGTACTTCTTAGGTATGTATTTGGTGTTTATAAGATAGGAATGAATGGATGGATGAATGAATGAATGGATGGATGGATGAATGAATGAATGGATGGATGGATGGATGAATGGATGGATGAATGAATGAATGGATGGATGGATGGATGAATGGATGGATGGAGGGATGATTGGATGAATGGATGAGTGAGGAAGGAAGCGAGGGAGTAAATGAGGGAGTAAGTGAGTAAATTCATTTCTGCGTTTCCTGATTTTGGTTTTTATGGTGGTAGATGGAGTGAAGTAGGTGGGGTGGGGTGTGTATGGTGGGGTGTGTATGGCATTTTGTTTATAGGGAGGTTTGGGTTGGGGGAGAGTGAGGGTGTGAGGGAGTATAAGTATAATAAGAGTATTATGTATATCAAATCAAATACTTGGAAAACCATGGGAAAGCTAGTGGGATGTTGAAGATGAGTGGTTTGGTTTGGTTGGTTGGAGGGTTGATTTGATGCGGTGGAGGGGTAGGTAGGTAGGTAGGTATATATAGCTCATGAAGTATGGAGTGTGGAGTATATATATATGTTTGAATCGGACTTGGATTGGATTGGACTGGACTTGAGGACTTAGCGAATCGAAGGAATCGGAGGAAAAGGGGAGAGAGGGAGAGGTTTACAGAGGGAAGAGAGATGTTATGGAAAGAAGGGAATGGGAAAGGAATAGGAAAGGAATAGGAAAGGGGAGTGAGTGAAAGAAGATAATGAGGAATATAGATAATTGGAGATGGGATGGGAGATGATATAGGTGATAGGAAGAGGAGGGGAAGGGAAGAGGAGGCAAGAGGGAGAAAGAGGAAGAAAATAATTATCGCTTAGTAGTTTAGTACTCAGGTATTATTAATAGAAGAAATAGATAATAAATATAGATTTTAATAGGGAGGTGGTTATTTAATATTAGGTTCAGGTTTAGGTTTAGGTATTAGGTAGATGAATGAGTGGATGGGTGGATGGGTGTATAGGTACATGGAGATGAATAAATAAATAAAAAAGAATTAGAAATACATGCAAATATTTGAGTCATCTATAAATTTACGGTAAATTTAATAAGTCCCTAAGTATATATATGAGATGAAAATGAGAGGGCATCTACGATTATATATATGTGAGTACTGAATAAGTAGTTTAATCATGATGTTATTCTGATTTTATGAGTTAGATGAAATGAAGTGGTGGTGTTTTCTTTTTGTTCTTGTTAGGTTTTGGATGGATGATGAGTGTTATATGTTAGGTTGTATTAAGGATAGCTGGATATATCACCTCTTCTCTTGTATCATTCTCTTGAGTTGAGCTAAAGATAATAGAGTAGAGCAGGGTAGAGTAGAGAGATAAATCGATAATATGCACAAGACATCGTTCATAAGCTGAGAGGTACAAGGTATGTGGATTCAAAGTCAACGAATAAATAAATTACAATGAACGATTTAGAAATTTTATTATATATACATATACATAGATGAATATGAATGATATACTTAGTCTACGAAGTCGATATGAAATAAAGAAATATAGGTATATAATAAAGAAAGGAGAACACAAAAGAGACGGAGGAAAAGAAGAGAACTCAACCGAGTAACCTCATATTCTATCTATATAATACAAAATCTAAGTATCTTTTCTCAACAAATATTATTTTTATCTCACTTTAGCAGTAGCGGTGAGGATCACCACGAATTGAAGATAAGAATTTAAGAGGAAACGGGGGGAGAAAGTAAAAAGACATATATAGAAATGCCGGCGACGCATATATTAGAGAAGAGATGAGTAAAAGAATTAAACAGGAATAAAGCTTGATAGATGAATGCTCAATATACTAATCTATCATATTCAATATCTTTGGCAAAAGAAGATGGGAGGAGAGAAGAAAATAGGGGTAATTTGTATAGCATCTTTGAAAACGGATTGAAAGCGTGTTTCCGTCATGCTGATACCAAAGATACATAGAATTTTCATGTAGGTCTGTCCTTTATTTCCATTTAAGGTATTGTAGACATGCCTCCTGATATCTTCAAACAGCTCCTCCCGTGTATGTATATTTGAAGTCGGTACTAAAGTAGCCCGCAGATGCGGATTGGCATTTTGGCACTTTGATTTATTGTCCCACTCTTCTCGATAGAGATAGATGTATGAAAAAATGTAGATAGATAGGTAGGTGTATTCGGTGCTGTAGGTCGAGTGGTGTTTGTGTGCGCGTGTGTGCTTCAAACGATGAACTTCCGCATTTGCGCCGTCGCTGTAGATGAAGAAGTAGTATGATGATTAGCCGATGTCATCGCAAAGTGGTGTATGGAAATTTGGAGACAGATACTTCACGACTGGAGCGTGCAGAGACGTTGAAGGATATCATATTGCTAATAGTCGGTCATTTGTGATAACATTAGACGAGAACTGTAAGGATAGGTAGGTGATAAGAAAGGAATAACTAGATGCGAGAGACGAGATGTATGGAACGAATATAAGATGAAGGCACAATAGAAATGATGCGATTAGATGAAACTCCTCAAACTCCCGCCAATTTTCTACATCGCAGACTTTGAAGTTGATGCATGGAAAGGAAGGAAGGCTGAGTTGCAAGGTAGAATGAATGTGTATGGCCGGTGGCTGAGGTGGCTCATGAAGCCTGATAGAGTCGATAGACACTCAAGAGCCTCCTTGGATACAAAGTTCAATGAGAACTTTCCGGGGGACGAGCTACGACCCTGGCCTTGACGTGCTCAGAATCATCATAATTGCCCTGACCAATGCAATGGATATTCTCATCGTGATTAAGGGGGGGCAGGTAACACTCGTCAATGCCAATATAGATGACCCATTCCTAGATGATGATCATCACGATAATAACAGTACACAATTACGGAATATCCAAACTTCCCGCATCAGTTGCAGCTGCAGCTGCAGTTGTATATTCCAATTACTTTGCACAACAATATCAACTCTTTATCGAATGATATTTGCATCATATCAACGGATACTTCCGTAGCATATTGCAATGTAAATACAATGATCCAACGTGAGTGGACTTGGTCGTCGCAAAGTGGGTCACATGATAAAAAATCGAGATTGAGATGTCCAAGGTTCTCGACTTACGTCACAAGGATTTCTTGCTGCACAAGGTGTAGGCCAGGACTATGTACTCCGTTACCCATACATGTAGATAAATTAATGAATGGAAGATATTAAGTCTCGACTCTCGACGCACAGTCTGGTCTGTGAATATGTGGCACCTGTTCATCCTAGAGGTAGATCATTGGATTGTATCATACCAACCCCTATGAAAGATGTTTAGAGGCGATGCATGTAATCATGCCATCATTGTTCTGTTTTCGTCTGACATGTGGTGACTTTTGATGTCATCAGCTCGCAGGTTTGTGAAGTAATGATGATGAAATCGCGATGATGAGCTGCAGCCTGCATTGATGTAGATTATGAGAGCTGTAAGGTAATTGAAAAGTGGCAATACGAGTAGCATTTGGAGTGGGCAGTTTAATGGTCAGATTACTTTAATCTGATAACTTTAATGTGACCCATGAAACATCATGTATACCTATAACATTCCTCATTGATGTTATTTGAATGGGATGCAAGACAGGAAGAATAGGCTCAAAGCTAGATCTATCAAGAATTTAAGCCCCAATGACATAGTTTGCCACAGAAGCCCAGTGGAATTCAACAAGGGATTTGTTCCATCGCTCTATCCCGTCATTTTCGAGAGAAGTAATGCGGGAGTATTTCGTTCGAATATTATCAGCGCCTGTAGATTGTTTCTACTGAATGAACGTTCTCGGATAAAATGTGAAATCTCAACCGACGACCGTGAGTGGACGCAAGAAGGCTACTGAAAAAGGAAACCTCAAAAAGACCGGGAGAGGGTGTAGATCAATCATGCAACGGTGCAACACATGTAGACTCGTAGGGAAAAGGACGTTTGTGCTATGTCAAACATGACGCGCTTATTCAGAAAGACATCGAAGATTCAAAAGTGTGGTAGTGTTGCAGTGATGCAGTGATGCCATAGAAAAAGCTTCAGTATACAATAGTAGGGAGAATATGGATGGCCAGTAGCTTGACCAGAAGCAATTACGGAGACACCTTCAAGGAATATTCCCGCAAGCGAGGGACAAAAGTAAACTTACAGTACATCATAATTGTCTCGGCCCTTGAATGATTTGCCTCCCAAAGGATTTCGTTACCATAGAAAGCGACCAATGAAATACTATTCCTGGAAGTATGGGGAAATCAAACGGGAAATCGAGGTCTCAGAGTCTTTGAGATAATTATTGACCGGAGGATAACATACCCCTTTCATTATTCAGAGCCGAACCTTCTAAATCATCGTACCGATATTCGGACAAATGAACCTCGCCGAGTCGAAATGAATGATTTGAACGGGTTATATATATGCAAGGCGTGAATCGTTTGGTTACAAATGTCCTTGACCCGCCTGTATTGTTCCTCTCTCTATTTTCCCCGAACCCTTGAAGATGGATGCATGTGTAAATCAATTGAATAATTTGATGATTATGAATAACCTAGTCGTCCCCTTCTTGGCGAAATGACAAAAGTGTACCGAAATAGAGGGTGACTGGATAAGTCTGCCTAGTGGTTGAAAGCCGAACAGACTTGAGGTCAGTCGAGCAAAAGTTGATAGTTGCAAGTTGCAAGTTGCAGGCAGTGCTTGATTGATGGATAATGATGATGATGATGACGATGACGATGACGATGAAAATGATATAATGATCGTCGGGGGCGGCCGCACAAACCAACATAACCTGCATAGAATTTGATGACATCAGCAAGTAATGTTGCACAATTCGACGTAATTATCCATGACTCTCCATTAATCCTGAGGATATCATGATTTAATTGGCTGAATTAACGAGACTGATGTATCCATCCGACAATATGTTTTTTTCCCACTTTCTGGTACTTGGGAGAAATCCGAGTGTGAACACTTGAATTGAACTGTGAACATGACATCGGTTTCACCTAGAGAATGGAACGGGACCGAGACAATGACATATACCTGGGAGTCTAGGTACTTACAGACTCAATCTAAGTATCTAGATAGATGTCTTTGAGTCTAATTTCTCTCCATAATTCTCAATATTGGGTCTTTGCGTACCTTAATCTCTTCTAGCCTAGATAGGTATGCTTTGAAAATATGCGTCTTGACTCTCGACTCTCGACCCTTTCATTTTGGTGGTCTAGCTTTCGGCTTTGGCTGGTTGTATGTAAGGTTATGTATGTACAGATCATCAGAGTAATCAGCTTGGTAGGGATTTTTACTATGACATCTCTGATCAACATCTCACAAGTCTGGGGTAAAATAATTTGATGATCTTTTTGTACATGCCCTACGGAGTGTTCTCCTATTCTTCCCCCCCTGGGATGAGTGACACAACCAATCACGATCAAAGAATGTTGATGTGATTGTGGTTGGTTGAATTCTCCCGAGGAAGTTGATATCGATATTGTTTAGGTCGTGATATTTGAGTTATTTGTTTTGTAATTTGTATTATTGCTTATTTTTCTTCTTCAATTAAATTGTTAAAGCTTTTAGAAAGTTTGCTGCAATATCATGGTTTCCTTGTTGGCAAAATATTGGGAATATGGATTTTAGACTCTCGTAAATGGCATTTTGCAAAATGGGGAGTTGCGAACTACCCAGTTTCTCACGACTCGGTGAAAGTCTATCTACCGCACTAGACGGTGACGCTTGATTGAGTAGAATTATTCGTTAGTTTGTATTACTAGAGTAATTACAGTCTAGTAGATCTCTAGATTAGATTATCTACCTAGTGAGTTCGTACATGAGATAGTTTTCTCAAGTACGTGCTAACCAGGTAGGTAACAGTTGTGTATTCTTTATCAACTTCGTTTCAATAACCTCATAGGCTGAGAACTGGCCAACGCTTCCCGTCCACGCATGACGCTTGTCTCATGTCACGATCTGCAGGGTCTTGCCTGATTTGGAAGTTGACCATTTTTTTTAACCGTCTGGAGCTCTAACCTTAGGCTCACTACCATACCTAAGTAGATACTTGGTTTGGATTGGATGGATGATAAGCAAGTATGATGCATAATGAATTCAAGGATCTCTTCATCGACAGCCCAAAATCCTACACTAAGAACTTTTAGCTCCGTTCTCCTGTTTTTCAAATTTCAGGGTCTAACAGTTCACTAGTTCACTAGTCCACTAATCTACTAGTCAGGGTAATAGGTTGCTAGGTTGTCTATCTGTGATCTAAATTTGAGAGGAAACAGAATGTATATATTGGCTTGAGACCGCATGATATTTCTTTTCCATATCATACAATCATCCAGCTTCAAATCTACACACAATCAAAGCAAACAATCAAACGTTCAAGAGCAATAACCACAAGCCTTTCAATACCATCAAACAACTTAAAACTTCGAATTCAAATCTTCCATCTTCAAAATCTCTATTTCCACATTCAAAATGTCTTCCTCAACAGCCTCATATCCTTCCAACGGCTACATGTCCCACGAGGAGCATGAAAGCTCTCCAGATGCCTTCTCTCTCTTTGACTACGCCAGATCCATGCACGAGCACACCAGAAAACAAATGGAAGTTGCCGACAAATCCGCACGCCGAAGAAGTGCCAACTCTATAGGTTCAAACCCACGCGCCACTTTGAGAACCGGTCACGACGCCACCACTTCCATGGATAGCAGCAGCAGTGGTAGTTCAAGCTCTGGTTCTCGATAAAGAGCTTTTTATTCAACAAATTTAATTCAAACATGCATGGAGGGAGAAGATATCTCAAGACATTGTTCTGCTTGAAGAACAATGTAATGAGATGAGTCTGGTGCATACAATATTTCACGACGTCCGAAACGATTTTCCTCTGGTGTCGGTAACTTTACATACATAACGTATACGAGAATACCCCTACGGGATAGGCATGGGACGGATTTTGGGAAAATAGCATTTATATACGACAATGCGGCGTTGTAATACATGGGATTTTGGGATATGTCTTGTATGAATAGCATTTGTTTGAGCGAGGAAGTTAGGAGGTGTGATGATGTCTCATAACGACGATGTATTTTTGAGGAGAGATTATCTTGAATGATCTGCTAGGAATTTAGTCATTGTCGACTGGTGATAGGGAGACGCTTGATGAACTAGTTGATTAATATCAATATTATATCTTCATCCACACGAAATTTGCATTGTTGAGTGAGACTTAAGCTTGTGACAATTTACATTTACTCAGCCACACAATTATTTAATCCACAAATCCAAAATCTAAGTTTTCCCATTCATTTTCTTTCCCTCACCCCTATTACCTACCATCCACTCCATCACCACCTCACACCTCGCTTACATAATTCCCCTGCCCCATGACTTTTCCACCCCAACCCAGCCCAGCCACAAATAAACAACGCCACATTGTTTCATCTAAGACATAAATAAGGTTAACACAGCCGCACTAACATCCACTGCACACTGCCTTGATTTCTGCAATGCGCGTAATGGAATACTTGATTTTGACGAAGAGTTCTTGGGATGATAGTAGGTAGTTGGAAAGGTAGAAAGGTAATTATATTGAGAGGCTGGGAGGGATACGAGGTTTTGATGGGGTGTTTGGGTTGTGTGGGGGATGGAAAGCTGAGAGGGAAGGCTGGGATGGAATTTAAGGTTAACAAGGGTGAGTGAAAGCTGGAATGAGGGCAAGATTTGGTAATGTAGATGTGTGGTTTTGATGTTGATGTTGTGCCTGATGATCTTGATCTTGGAAATCTAAATAGATGGGTGAGGTGACAACTTATTAATTGTATGAATATAGATTTAAGAATGAGTGATGAAAGTGACCGAGTGGTTTTTATCCTCTTAGGGAATGTGTGGCTGTGAGGTTCTGGGGGGAGGGGTAAAAATGATATACATTTCTTTTCGCCTAATATCTGGATAGAGATGTATCTCTTCTTTCTCTTCATTTCTTTTCCTTCTGATCGCTATTTTACGCTGCCACGCTTACGATATCATTCGTATACATTTTTTGTTCATATCTTTCTCTTCGTTAACTATCTTGTTCAGTATAGATTTCTGTATTTCTAGCCCGAGGTTTATTTAGTAATTCTCTTTCTCTGCAATCTAATACTAATACCTACTTGCCACATCTCCATCGCTGTAGTATTCGGAACCTGATGGTATCTCTGAAGTTATATCATAACGGGTAGTAAACGCTATATATATACCACTATCCTCCCAACAATAGTTAAATTCATAGATACAGGATTACCGACAGAATGAGTCTAGAACGGTACCATAATATCTCGAAAGTATGCCCTTTGAGAATAATCGCGGTCTCTGCTTCTGCTTCGAGGCGTATGCGATTGGTATCTTCTTTCAAGACTTTTAAGTATCTTGGAATGGTAATCGAAATGAAGGTCTTCATGTGTGATACTCGGCTAGTGCCTCTACGGTTATCATTACCACCGATGTATATGCTTATTGAAAAGTTGGTGAATGGAGTAATGGAGATGTATATTTGATCCTTACATATATACATACATATCGAGTAGTATTAGCAGAGAAGCTGTCCCACTTATATTATTTCCGCGGAGGTGAAGACAAGAAAACTAGCTAGCTGCGAGTTGGATAGGGAATCGTATGTAACCTTATCTTATTACCCCGTATCGGTACTTAATACACCCCTTAGCAATACGCGATGAATGATTTGATGCTTGCAGGTGGAAAAAAATTTATTGCATCTTCCCAGCATTCATGAAGAAGTCGTTAATAGCTAAATAAAATTGATGTGGGCAACCTTCATGCGAATCTGTTCTCTGGAAAGCAACAAGAGGCGTGTAGTGTGCAGATGGAACACCGGTATTTAGCTAGTAGTTGTTGAAAATCCTTTTGTAGAACCACTCCTGGATCGCTAAAGCTGTTAAGCGTGAAAAAATTCCCGCATGTTAGATGATACGGGAGTTGGAGAGTTAGTGGGATTGAATTTCCAGAGTACATATACCTATCTATGGTAGTTAAGAAGACAAAAATCAATAGGATTATATTCATTCACAAGAGATTTTGGAATACATGTAACTTAGCAACTCCATAGCGCATGTAAATACTGAAAGTATTTATTATCTGTCGCAAAGGTTATTGGCATTTTGTGCGTCGTCGAAATCCTACAAGATCTCATCCTATAACTATAAACCTCGAGGGATGCGCTAGCAGAAGGGAGGCTGATTTATAGTGAGTAGGTTACCATCGCTAGCAAAACGTCTGGTAATTTCCCCAAAATATCATCTGACACCCCACCACTATTTCCAACCATTCATTCACTAAACCCTTCCATCCCACCACCCTCTCATCCGAACCCCCTTTCAAAGAAAGCCCCACAAAAAATCCAACTACCCAACCCCAACCACAAAAGATACACATACTCACTCATTACCATACCCATCAGGTATACACAGGATTGACTGTATACTGAATGCGAATGTGCGTCTTCCGATCCATCACTCGCCAAGCATCTTAAGGATTCGCTCGAACTGGACTTCAGGTACCCCTCGCCCGACACCTTTGAGAAAACGTTTCGAATGTTACGTGAAAGTTTTCTTGTGGCCATGGTCAGTTTTATTACCATTGCGCCACGGAGGTGTCTGCTTCATTGGATGTTGGAATGGGAGAGTTCGGGGATTATAAAGGTGAGCGCAAATGGTGCCGGGGGTTGGAATATTCACTTTAAGGGTATGGAATTTTTGGTGGTGATATGGTATTTGGTGGTAGAAGAGACACAGCTGGTCATGGGTTATGAAGATATTCATGTCAGCTTTAATTGAATTGGCGCATTTTCTGGACTGATATGTACAGATGAAAACCAATACCAATATCCAGATTTCACGCTGCGATATCTTCAAGCCTTCGCGGCAGGAATCTTACCCATAAATTTCCAATCTCAACAGCCATATAATCCTTCCATTCGCGTTCAAAAAGTACATCATCATGCGAGTGACCAAACTGGATATCAAATGTGCGGACTATACGCGCAATGACCAAGCGTAGTTCATGGAGCGCCAGGGGTTTGCCTACACACTTTATATTTGTAAGTTTTGTTGCATACCCACCGCTAAAAATTTATAATGAGGGAAGTGTATAAATAAAATGCTCGAGCTGAAGATTCGCCGTATCATAAAGATATCAACTTACCGAATGAACACCATAACCAAAGGGTATATACGCCCTCCTATCTCTCACCAACTCAGGTCTTTCACGTGTCCATCGCTCCGGAATAAAACTTTTCCCCTGTGGAAAATATCGCTCATCTGTCATGAGTACCAAATGCGACATCTCGACTTGTACATTTCCTGGAATGTGTATATCTCCAACCTCGATACCTTGTGTATAAGTCATTGCATGAGGGCCAGATGGAATGGGATTATATAATCGTAGAACCTCGTCAAGAACCGCGTTAAGATATTCTAGATTCCTGATAGAATCGATAGTTATTTCCTTGTCTTTGCCCGTTACTGAACATAGTTCATCAATTTCTTTTTGAAGTTTAGAAAGTATTCTTGGCTCCTTCGCAAGCGCTCTCAACGCCTGTGTCAATGTTGAAGATGTAGTATCTGAGCCAGCTATGATGATTAAATTGGCATTAGAGTTCAACTCTTTTTGAGTAAACTTCTCACCACCATCTGGATCTGCGGATAATAAGTAGGAAAAAATATCTCGATAGTTTGAGCCACGTTCTTGCCGTTCCATAAGCATTCTTTCGCCTTTCTCGCGAAACGTTCGAATATCGGACATTTCGGGCATGTAGAAAAGGAGCTGTGCTACATTCCGTAGGGATGCGATAATCTGTTGCATTGTCAGTTGAAGTCGATAGGCATAGGCGGTGGGTACCCACGACACCGAACGACATATACTTATGAACATATGACATATATGAGTTGTCTCCTATACCATCTTGTAGGCCAGCATGTTTCGAGAAACTCAAACCTGCCATGCTTGGAATAATTAGATTCTGTGAGATATAATTTGACAGTATTAGGGGTTGATATACATATCGAAAGTAAGGTCGTCCATTGCCTTTGAAACGTTCACCTCTTTCCCGTCTGTTTTGAGCAATATTTGTATCATTTTATCCACATGGATTTCCACCCTCGTGTTATACTCCCTGATGGCACTGCTTACGAAGCCTTTCTCCCTGCACAAATTTAGAATCAAACTATATACAAAATCAAAGACTTACCAGATTCTTCTCCACTGTCAAAGTTTGTCAGCATGGAGTATCGCTTGTTTACATGATGTATGAAATCATAGGGTATTAAAACCACTTACAGGAGTGTGTTTTCCATAGTCTCTGGTCGTATTTACATTGACCTCTCCATTGATAGCTCCAATCTCATAAAATGTACCTCTCGGGTATTTCCCCGAAAATACCTTGGTTACCGCATCCGCATTGATGATGGAAACCTCGTTAGGACCTATTCTAACAACATCACTTTTGTATTGTTTATGGAGAGCCTCAATAGTATGGGATGTACGGCCGAGTCTATATTCATTAGCAATGAATAATTTCGTGAGAGCGAAACGTGCTGGTCCGGGAATGTGAGATAATGGAGAGAAGTATAGCCGACGAAATGCAGTAAGAATAATCGCAGTAAGGAGAAAGGTTGCGTTCGAAGTAAAAAGATGAATGATGACTTCAAAGATTCCGGTGCTTGTAAAAGTAAGGTATAAGAAAAGAACACAATTCGATGAGAAATAGATGGAGATAACTTTTATGGTGGATGGTTCGGGAATGGGGGAAAGAAGAACTTGGTATGCGATAGCTGCCATCATCGTTGTGAAGGTCTCCGCCATTTTCATCATGAATGATGATTATTAGTGAGTGGAAACTGAGTATAGTAGATGACTCAAGATAAACCGCTGGCATGGGAGGATTGAAGCTCTTTTAAACAGAGGTTCTGGTGAGGTGAGGTCAAGCTGAGGTTACAATCTTGTGATGAAACGCCATTTTCAGCCCACGGCAAGCTGGTTACACTGCAGAAGCTCCCATGCTATCTTATCAAGTGCCAAAAGAAATAAATGCTAGAATAATCGAAAGGCTTTATTCAACTACTAAGTAGTGTATAGATAGATGAAGAAATACATAAACAAGTTCTACTAAGATAACTTGATATCGACATTTCTCGTTTATTATATCTTCTAAGTCGTCAATGGTTGCTGGCATACTCTGAGCGAAACAAATAGCACTCTAAAAT
This sequence comes from Botryotinia convoluta, assembly GCA_004786275.1. Classification (NCBI taxonomy): domain Eukaryota; kingdom Fungi; phylum Ascomycota; class Leotiomycetes; order Helotiales; family Sclerotiniaceae; genus Botryotinia; species Botryotinia convoluta. Next base: position 66,036 of record PQXN01000160.1, on the reverse strand, counting down.
AAAATCCTATCTACGCCCAAAACTGTAAATTATAATTTGATTGTAAAGTCTGAATCAGTGCATTGAGAAGAACTTGGATGGACAAAGTCGTTTTCCACAAAAGTATGGCGATAATAAAAGAATTTTGAAAGGTATGTAAGAGCATTATGGTGCGAACAAGACCTCGGGAGGAAGGTGGCTGCCGTCAGGTGTTTAGTGTATGTAACATTGTTATGTGCGATGCTCCTTCCGACCCGTAATGCACAAACATAGCATCATAGGAAATCATTACATTCTTCTCCGTCGAGTTAGATCCGGCGAAGCAATATATAATTAAGGTTAATTGCCTAAGATTCTTCAGTATCAGAGATTAAATTCAATAATCCAGCACACAATCGAAAACCGAAGAATTCCTACAGTATGGCGCATAGCATCGATACTGACTAGTCACCTTCGTCCTTTTCACGGCTTCCGAAGGACCTTCGATATTTGATATGGAAGTTCGCACTTCAGATCCGAGAATTGTATTCTTAAACGAGTATGCTATTTCTCGTTGTGAGCACGCCATGGTTAGAGTACGCTCAGAATTGGCTGTACCGGATAGATGCAAAGACGGTGCTCGCCCTGATTCATCTAAAATTCTTTGCACCGGTATGGATGACATACTACCGCAGGATGTCAAAGATTTGGAAGAAGTTCGGGCACGTATCAAGCATGATGGTCAATGTGGTTTCTCGTCAAATGCACAAATTCCAAACTTGTTGTTGATTTGCAGGGAATCATACAAGATCGCCTTCACAAGATACAAACGAGCCTTTCCGTCTGTTGGAGCTTTTGCTGAGACCTACTTCGATTACAAAAGAGACATATTATTAACTCTTGGGGAACAAGTAGTATGTGTGTGCGGCTGGCAATGTCGTGAACCTATGACGTCATCCGAGGCACGTAAAATTCATCATATTGCTTTTCAATATGAACCCATATTAAAAGGGACCGCATTTCATCAAAATGATAAGATAGCCAACACTTCCAAGCTTGCTAGACTATTGTGTACGTTCTACAATGTTAAAAGTTTAACGATTGTGATTGAAGACTATCGAAGAGACGATCACGAGAATGGCATAGCCGAGAGTCAGAGAGACAGTGAGCTGGTATTCTTCGAGCCAGTGGACATCGGTGAAGCTCTGCGCATGTTGCGTTCGCCTGTAACTAAACATAGTGATCTTATGGCGTATTGATTCCTGAGCATTCTTTACGAAATAAATTAGACTTCGATAAGAAACTTCTCTATGGCCTCCGATCAGAAGACCGCGCAAAAAGCTTAAGGTGGAAACTGCCGAAACTCAAATGGATGAATCTAACGACTGCCACGTTCAAAAGGAGATTCAAAAAGTTGCTAGAAGAATACGAGCTACGTACCGACGTGACCTGTTACAGAATTGCAAAAACTTACAGTATTAATCTGAGTTCCTGAGATCACCAAATGAATTCATTCTGTCGGGCAGGCTCGTTATTTTGAATATTTTCAACCTTTGGAATGAACTCAACAATTAAAATATTGCTATCGGCGATCTGCCATTCGGAACTGTTGGACACCCTGGTCTGATGTTCATTTTGGTGTCTGCATCCTACGCACCGGACGTGGTATGTGAACGAAATTACCTTTGAATACTACGATCTTTTCTGAGCTATTGTTTTTGAGGAAGGAAATGGTTAGGTTATCACTATACCTGTCATGAATCATAATTAAAACAGTTCTGAAGACCTTGTATGCGTATTTTGATAGGAGGATAAACTAGCAGAGTATATTTGGCGTTTTCGGAGTCTTGTGTCACTTACTCAAAGGTTATTATGATTTTATTTCCCCAAACTTTTTGGAGAAGAAACTAATAATGGCGAAGCAGTATATTATATCGGAGATTAGCAGGAACGGGCGAACAGTGGCTGTTGAGCGCATGGTTGAATAATGACTATTGAAAGCTTGATTCGCGCTAGTGTGGGGATTATGGTTACCAATGTGAATGGGCAACTAAGCTCATTATCTCATGTAATTACAGAGAATCACAGAGTATAACGTCTCTTACGCTGACTGATAAGTATGAGCCAGGAGATATGTAACATTTCCGGGTGCCACAAAATCCTGTTCGAAGCTTCCATTATTGCACATCGTACTGCATTGCTTGACGGATTTTGCTTTGAATATGCGGAGGAGGGGTTAATGGGCGTATTTCGTCTTTTGAATCGTTGTGGCTTATAGTTGCACCATTGCTGTACGAGCAAGAACAACATACCATGAAGCAAGGCAAGGCTGATTCATGGCAAAATGATACACCAACGCGGGTACTTGCAGTTCGACACCAAATGAGGCAAGCTTATCCCGAGTCTGTAATCTATACCAATAGATTCTTCTTATCATTCGGCGTGATGTTCACGAGTATCCGAAGTCGGATAGTCTGGTACCACAAGTGTGGATAAAGTCATTAAGTTGTCTTTCCACTGCGATCTTTTTTGTTGCCTTTCCTCTCTACACTCATCACACATCCTCAAACTTATTGAAGAACTTTCGAGAGAATAGTTTGAGCGTTCCTCCATGGCATTACTTGGCACGACAGTGCAGGCTCGCCACGAGCAGCTGGGTGATCGTTTGCGGGCGAATAAAACACGCCGGATTTGCATTGTTGGCCAGACTATTAGTTGGATATTTGGCTCTGCGATTCTCGCGTTTGGTATAAGTCTTCATATTCGTCGTGGATATATCTGGAATGGCATCGATTTTATCCAAGTAGTGGACTTACTCATTGGACCCATCAACGAGGCTATTTCCCTGACTATCAATATGATAGTAACGCTTCTCAACGAGAGCATGGGCTATGTCTATAGCACATCGCTCAGGTGGTCTTTACAACGGGAGGGGCGACTCGGGTTCAACTCTAACCTCCGCCTTTTTTCAAACTCGAAGAGTTCAAAGTCTAACTCAGTAAGTTTTCGGGTAGCCTTTCTGTGGTGGTGATCACATCTCAAGTCTGTATTTGCCATCTCTCTACAGACATATGCCAAAGGGTGATGCGGTGTTAATCATTGCTTAGTGGTACTTCAATGCTGCCTTCCTACTCTGCGTCATCTTGTCTTATACATCCATACCTTTCAGTTTGAACGGCATTGGCCAAGGTATCATGATGCGGATTCTTTCTATCATGATACTCGGAGCAAGTATTCTTGTCCAAGCAGGACTTGCGATCTGGCCGCTCATCATGACCGAAATACCGACCTAGAGTTCCAGCCCACTCGATGCAGCTTTTATCTGCCTCGAAGTATCTAACACATACCCATTGGCTAGGAGCCAAAGACGGTGTATGAAATCTGTTCATGACCGCAACACCACCTCGCACCCTTGTTTCCCGAAACAACGACAAGGATCTTTGTTAACTCTTCACAGTGACGTGAAATGAGCATTGGGATTCATGTGGGCTATTGTGCCACTCGGCTTATGTTGGCTTGGGGTCGTGCTCCATTTGAGTTACTCTCACTATTTAGATCAATGCTCCTGGAATCTGCTGCCTTCTGGAGCCGAATTTCTCTGCGGAATATTTGCTATGTGGACTAATGGCACTAGTTACCAAGTGCGCCTTGCGACCATCTTAATGGCATCAGCTCTCCAAACTCCACTTACTATCGGACTTCACTGCGCAGAACTTCTTTGTAATCTATCTTACGATGAGAGAATTCTCCGCCAAGCAAAATCCTCAAGAGGCACTAACCCACGCTACAACAGCATATCAGCGGCATTAAAGAGTTGGGAAACGATATTATTGTTTGTTTTTAAGGCCTTCATTCATTGGATGTTCGGTTTGAGCGTCAACAGTCACATGACACCTGCACTAATGATGTTTACCATACAAATATTCTATTGCACCGTCTGTGCCTTGCTACTTACGCTTTTTGCAACCTACATCAGTCTTCGAGGACTATCGGGCCCACTACCAGCAAAATACGGACACCTTTAAACAATAGCTGACTTGGTAGACGAATGGCAAGAAGATTCGCCAATGTTCTGGGGGCATAAGGTGGATGGGTCGGATGGGGAGCCAAATTTTGCGGGCATGGGAAGCGATCCTATGAGGAAGATTAAGATGAATGAACTTTATGGATGAGTGGAACAGAGCGAATGACATTGGTGATTGGAAGAGGGGATTGAGGACAGCGGGGCTATCAACTTTATGGGAAACGATACGAGGCTTAATTACACTTGAAGATATGTAATATGAAAGAAATCTGCACATCGAAACGGTTTCATTTATTCAGAGGCTTAAATCTTCAATGTGCAGATACATAGGATTGTAGGCTATTGATCTCCGCCTCTTCTTTCACAAGTATCGAGATTCTAGTAGGACAAGGTGGGTGGCACAAAAAGCGCCACGCATTGTAATACGTGAGAGAATTCCAGTATAGCCTTCTGTCGATATTTGGACATATGATATCCCTCGTACTCCGCAATTGCCTCTTGTTCTGACATAGCCTCGTTGGGCTCAATTGCCTTTCCCACCACTCGTGCTTCTCATACGCAAAGACGCCTAGTACTTCAATTCAACTATAAAACTGGGGAACCGGCTCTTCACATCCCTCTACAGAACACTCAACATCGAGGATACGAAAGATTCACAGCCAAGCACCATCGCTGGAGAGAATGGAGGCACGTGCTGCTCTTAGCCTTGCGGGCAACGTTATGCAATTTGTAGATTTTTCTAGCAAGATAATATCCGAAGCTCATGCAATCGAGAAGAATGGAGAATCATCATCCATTGCTGATCTCCAGTGCTTCGCTTTAGACTCCACGAAGCACGCGAGGATTATCAGATCCCGTCTTCAAACTAGCAGCTACACAAGACCTCTCAGCGAGGAGAATCAGGTTCGGGCCCCAAAAACATTTCGAACATTCGCCGACTTCAGGATTATAGCATCTTGTGGATTTGGCAGCAGACTGCGAACAAGCTGGACATGAGTTCGCAGTTTATTTGTCCACATTTTCGACTTCTCGAACGGCAAGAAATTTCCTACACAATCTAAAAGACAGTATCAGAGTTCGATGGCGACACGAAGCAATTGTTGCCTTCGTCGAGAAGCTTGAGAGCTTTCAGGGCGCCTTGAAACTTGCAACAATACTCGCTTTTCAATCCAATGTCGACGATCGCAACCAGGATATCGTATTCCATATGAAGGAATTGCAGAAGTCAAGCGACAAAAATAGCGCCGAAAGCATTAGACAAAACGAGCAGATCAAAGATATACTGATGGCTATGCAGTCACATTCTGCCTCAAATCTGGTAATACAACGAAAATTACAGAGCTGCCTGGGCGACATTAGCTCACTGCATCGATCCACGCCGCAAAATCAGACCATTTTTAAATGGTTGAACTTTCGTCAAATGGCTTGGAGATACGAAGAGATATGTGTCGCTTATCAAGAGACGTTCCAATGGATCTTCAGACCACCAGGTCTAGCAGATGCATGGGATGACTTTGGAAATTACTTAAGCGAAGAGGGTATCGATGCACCCTATTTCATCAATGGAAAGGCTGGAAGCTGAAAATCAACCCTTCTCAGGTTCATTGTCGACAATGAGCAAATATATAACGAACTGGCTCTCTGGGCGCCGCAGAATCAGCTCATTTTGCTTCACTTCTTCTTTTGGAATTTGGGCACACCATTACAGAAGAGCCGGACTGGAATGATCCGGGCTATTCTTCACGAGGCACTCTCCAAATACCCTGAGCTCATTCCATCAACACTTCCAGACATTTACAGCAACTGGAAGGAATCTTATTTGAACGATGAACCGACCTTTGAGGAGATGAAAAGAGCGTTAGAAATGTTTGTGGAGAAAGCCTCAGAATTTTTTAAGATATGCATCTTCATTGACGGCATAGACGAGTTGGCGCAGCTGGCTCGCTCACTCGCTAGAGGAAATGTCAAGGCGGTGGTGTCCAGCCGGCCCATCAATGCAAGTGTAAACGTCTTTCGGGGCTGTCCAACCTTGAGATTGCAAGATCTCACAAGACACGACATGGATCAGTACATCAGGGGAAATCTAGTGGGACACCAAGCCATGTGTCAAATGTTGAGATTCGATCCACGAGGAGCAAGAGATCTGGTTTCGGAGATCAAGTTGAAAGCTGAAGGCGTTTTTCTCTGGGTTCGCTTGGTTGTGCGACTTCTTGTAGACGGCCTTGAAGCTGGCGATTCAGTTATGGACTTGCAAGCAAAACTTCAATCACTTCCTAGGGACCTGAAAGACCTGTATCGAAGAATGTTGTCCAGAACTCTTCCGGAGTACCAGGTACAAGCATCTGAAATACATACACCTCGCATCAGCCACTCGGCGTGGTCACTTTTGCATTTGCTATGCATCCCTTAAATGAGGCATTCAACCGCCCAGTCGCCCCTACAAATTTGGATCAGTACACATGGCTGTACAACAGTACAGAAGCATGACTTCAAAGCCGATGCTGTGGTCTTCTCGAGATTGGGAGAGACTGTGGTCCCACAAACGCTGCTTTGGATTGGGCCTCTGGCGAAGATAATGACGGCTCGGTGGTGAGATATATGCATCGAACAGTTGGTGAATTTCTCGTCTGCGGCGAGGTGTGGAAAGAGATGAGTGAGATGACACAAAACTCTGGATTTAATCCAGCTTTGAATCTGTCATCAGCTTGTCTTTCTATGCTCAAGTCAGCGAGCACTATCACTACCGCAAGAGCATCGAGGGAACTGTTTGGTAATCTAATCAACTTTCTTGGATCGTCCATTTGCTTTGATAATCGAGCCTTGCCTGAGTATATGCAATGTATGGAACAATCGATGAGCAAACATCAGGACCTCTTCAGCCACCTTTTTGGCAGAGAAGTCACTCGGGCAGAAAATTGGCTGCAATACTTCCGCTCTAATATCGGGAGAGCTATTAGCAAACATAATGCAGAACCATTTTAAATGAAGGGCAAGATTTCTTACAAAGTTAGTAAGCTTAGACGGAGGGCACCTCCTGGAGCCCCTCTCCACTGTTCACAAAGAGGTACTCATAACTTGGTAACAGCTTTTATGTCTTCTACAGATAACACAGTCACTCCGAACGAAGATCAGGTTTTCAGTGGAAAGGATATTCGGAATTTATATGGACCTCCTTCCCTTGAATCTCGCCAGTTTTCAGCCTCTTCGCATGAATGAGCATGCATTTCAGACTTGAGGGCTGGTTTGCTGTTCACTGCTTTTAATCAAACCTCAATTATTCTTGAACCAGCTACAGTCTTCATAGCTCATCCTATTCAGGAATGCATCACGAAAGACATATAATATAGGAACAGCAAACTACGAATGGAATGTGCGACTATAACCAGATTACAAGTATGGCATAAGAAATGCCCAAAAATCAAGACAGAAATAGAACGCCGAGAACAATTCAGATTCCAAAACGAAATGTTACTTTAGGACCTAGAACCACGAGAGAAACAACAAGAAGCAGAGGAACATCCCCAGCCGGCACTAATGACAATAGCCGTGAATCGATGAGACAACATCGCCACACCAACTCTCCCCCAAACCCTAAGCCTCAGGTCTGGATTCCTCCTTTCTCCCTCCTTCCCCGCTGCAGCGGCACAATCACGTTTCAAACTTTCAGACGGAAACCTACACCCCGGAATACGTTTCAAATTCGATCCGATCTGACTCATCTGTATTAAGATCCCGGTTCAATTGATTCTATTATAGAATCAACTCATACATCATGAACAATTGCGATGAACTTTCAAAGCGCATTCTTCATCCACTGTAGTGTAGTGTATCTTTAATTTGGGACTTGAAAAGATTTATGATTGCATAATACGAAGATCATCGCGAAGCATTCCCAATTGGGTATCATGTTACGATACAATACGGTTTGTTTGTATTCCCGGATATCATGCTGTATACACAAAGTACATGTTACGATGTATATACCTACCTGGGTAATACAGACCCGCGAATTTCTTTCGCACGACTCGGTCTATTTTCAAGCCACAATATATCATGTGTGGGTGGTTTAGTCCGAAGCCTCGTGATATTTCCGGACAGAGTACGTAACCTCGTACTACGTACAGCAGGTAGTGTTACCGCTACTTCACTACATACTATATACCAAGTAGACCAGACAAGGTGGGGGAAGGATACTAGCAGTTGTTTCCGTGATTTTGATGAATGGGATGCCGAGTATGGAGTAGTTAGTGGTCAGCTTGAAGTCTTGGGGTCCGGAAGCTGGATGGAAGGATTCTTCCGTGAGCTTATCATTTGGAGTTAGTTGGCCATGTAACGGATAACGGAAGACAAGACTTTCTTGGTTGGTATGAGTCCGAGTTATCCATATAGATGGAGATAACGGGAATTCTGAAGGCGGGAAAGATGGGGTTTGAGCCATGTGTTTGGAGGAGGTAGTGTTTCTAGGGCGATGGCTAGGTACAACAGTACGATTAGATGTGGAAGGTTACATACTGATTGAACAAGTAGAGATAGATATCAGTTAATCTCCCCTCCAATATCATCCTCGTGAATTTTCCAACCTTCGCAATTTTCAATTTGCCAACTCGGAAATCACTTACATACATGCATTCAGATCGACAGCGTTAATTATCACTCTACAGCACATCAATCAATCAAGTTGATCAATCAGCCCCGAACGACAACCCTTGAAAGGCTGCCGATCTATTACCCCAAATCATGAAAATTATTGAAGTCTGACAACAGGGCCGGCTAGACAGAGTAATTGAGCACACGACTGAGCACACGACTGAGTACGTATACGACCACGAATCTAACGTGATTTTTTATATTTAAGAAATTATTAGACTTTTACCGTTAACTGGTGGTAGATGCTTGGCATATTTAGTGGTGGCATTGAGGTGCACTGTCGAGTCTTAAGTCTTGACTCGTGAGGCTTAAATGGGGTTAAAATGGAATATGATGTACAGGTGTACCTTTTTGATGGGACGAAGATAATTAATTGACTTAGATGCTCCTTGAACATCGGCTTTAGTTTTCCCCTTTCCATGTACATTCACGAATCTATTACAAACTCCAAAATTGGTTAACTATAAGAAGCAAATTACCTTTTCACGTCGTGACCTCTAACGTTTCAACAAGTCGTACTCAAAATCAATTTGCATCCTAGCTTTTACCGTGGTACAATTTTGCAGCCAAAATACACAAGGAAGCGTTTATCCATCCAATCCATCGGTCGTGGAACGTCCTTATTATCCAAATTGGTATAGAGATGACGCGTACGAAATATTATTTATGATTTGTTGATTCCATGTTCCTTTCCCTTATTAGCGAGATACATCTCTCTTTTTATCTATCTAGGCTATCTAGGTAATTAATGGGTCTGTGTTTCCGTGACCCTCTTGAATAGGTAACGAACTTTGGTCAACTCAGCCATCGCATGATGAAACTTTTGTGTTTGGAGAATGTTATCTATGAAGATGAGAGAGAGAGGGAGAGAGAGGGAGAGAGAGCAATATAGAGAAAGAAAGGACTGTTAGCAGGGAGATGAGAGATGGTTTTTGATGTTATAGCTTGTGATCTAAATGGGCTAAAAGCTAAAGCAAAGAAGGATTAACACGTATATGTATATATATATGGTATTAGCGCCGGCAGGTAGCCAAGCCCTGGGCTGACAAGAAAACATGGCATTGGCCTGGTCATGGAACAAGTTATCGGTTACTCGGCTGAACCTTGTCAAAAGCTTTACAAGGCTTAGAGTTCTATATACTCATCTCTATCAATACAATCCATATCTACCTAGTAGACAGCTAGGTATGAACATGAATATTTGATTGAGGAACATATTTTAACCTAGGTAATACTTCGTAGAAACAATCACCATGAGATAGTCAGAATGGCATCAGATCTAATCATCTAATTCGCATTGAAAAGATTTCCATCTATTTAAAATAAGCCCCCTTGTATCAAACAGCTTAAGTACTTACTTAAAAAGCTTGTCTACGTAATCCATCTGAAATATCCTAATTGCACTTGCTTCACTTCGATCACTTGCCGCGTAGAACTAACCACCGATTGGCTGAAAATACTAACAAAATCCAATGAATTCTCCAACGCTACCGCGGCTACATGACATTTCATATTGCTTGCATCCCACCGGGATTCATAATAATGAATCTTCTCGCTATCAAAGAGAAGGAAAGAAATGGGATAAAGTCCCAAAAATCGTTGTTTAATAGATCAGATACCACTCCTTTCCTTTTCTAGATCATGATCAGATTGAGATGTCCACAAAACTCCTTTCTTCCCCACTTATACTTTTTTGATTCTATTTGGTTTCTTGATTTGTTCTCGTCCTTTTCGTTGGCTTCTATCGCTTCCTCTCTCTCATTCTCTCACCTCTCTCACTGAAATTGGTATTCCCAACCTCCAACGACCGAACGAGTACTTGCGCCGCAACAATTTCATCATCTGGCATTGCTGCATGCATACAAGTTTGACACAATACCAAGCTCCTATCGATTTTCACAGCGCTCACCTTCAAAGGGTTTACCTCGTACTTCGCCTCGTATTCGATTTCATTTGAGTTGTCTCTTGGCTGCTTGGATCTTCTCTTGGCATTATTCGATCTCGGAAGTGAGGCACACGAGCATAGTCCTGGCTTATTATATCAAGCACTTTTCCCGCTTGTATCCAGCAAGGTATATTTGATTCAGCTATTGAACCTTTTTTGCTTGAATAATTTGGGGAATTGGGTTAATTGGAAAGCGCGCGATTGTTTTCTGGAAAGCTTGTTTATTTTATTTTTTCAAATTCGCGAGTTTTGTGAAGAATTGAAGGGAGAAGGAAAAGACACAGGCGAACACCACAAAAATTCACTCAACAATACCACAATGCGCCCTCCAACTTTTCTCGGCGCCATCGCCACAACATCTATTCTCCTTAACTCATTCACACACGCTTCACCACGACCAAACGAAGAGCCATCCGCCGCGGTCGAAGAGAGAGAACCCGCTTTCCCACCTAAAGTCAAGACCGAACACCACGACACAAAATACTTCCACGAGCCAGGTGGAAACGATATATTAGGACATTACGACATACGGTATTTCCAAGGAAACCCAGTCACTTATGAAGAGAAGCAAGATTCTCTTCAATATCTAATTAAATCCTATCTTACCACTTTCCGCGAGAGAAATATCGAGACATGGATTGCGCATGGGACGTTACTAGGTTGGTGGTGGAATGGCAAAATTATGCCATGGGATTGGGATTTGGATACGCAGGTTTCGGCTGCTACGTTGGCTTGGTTAGGAGAGAATATGAACATGACGATGCATAATTATACAGGGAGAGCGGATGATGGAACGACTATTACGAGAGAATATTTGTTAGATATCAATCCAAATCATGTGGAAAGAGTGAGGGGCGACGGTATGAATGTTATTGATGCGAGATGGATTGATGTGAGGAATGGATTGTTCATTGATATCACTGGACTTGCAGAAGTAAACCCCAGTACACAGCCAGGAATCTGGAGCTGTAAGAATTATCATCGTTACAGGACGAGAGATATCTATCCATTGAGAGAGACCGAGTTTGAGGGCGTGCCGGCTCTTGTACCATACAGTTTTGATAGGGTACTTACCGATGAGTATAGTCCAAGGGCTTTAACGAAGACGTTACATGAGGGGTAAGTTTTTTTTTCTTTCATCCCATCCCCAATATATCAAAAGTACAAAACTAACATCCCTAAAGCCACAGATGGAACCCCGAACAAAAAGAATGGATTCCCGAACCCCAAATCAATATCCACGAAAGTGGTCTGGAAACCCGGGATGAAAGCCACCCACATATGCCTCGAAGTATCCAATCTAGTGGTAGTCGCAAGGCGGGATTGAGAAATCTTTTGAACGTTTTGTGATCCTGGAGGGACTTTCTGTTCTATAAATGATTTTTCGGAATCGTGAAACCAGGAGGAGAGGTCTATGAAAAAAGAAGGGGGAAGAAAGAATAAAGATAGGCAGAGGAAGGAATTGCAGATGAGAAAATGATACCCACACACCCTTTAAACATACAGCACAGTCAATAACATCACGCGAGCACATATTGGCATTGGCATTTTCAAAATCATGCGAAATGGAGTACTGAGTACTTGCAGGACATGAATGCAAAAGGCATTTTAATAGGCGTATTGGAGTGCGATTCGTCTTTTTTTGTGGATGATTTTTTTGTTGTTGTATATATAGGTACCTATTGGAACCTGGTCGATGAGGGGAGAGTGTATATCAGATGGGATGAGATGAGATAAAATGAGCGGACACATACTTCACTCCCAGCGCGGGATCTTGTGATACATCCAGATACAAAATTCATACCCGCCAATTCTTCTTATATGAATGGCTGGGTGAACGGAAACGGTGATGGAAATAATAGGTTGGAAGAGAAGAAAGACATGATAGTCGTAGAGTTCTCTGTCGAGCTGGAATAAATGCATGGGGAGGAAAGATGAGGAGGTCGATTGATCGGGAGACTGTGTCTCTGGGGCTTTTATGGGTGGAGAGGAGAGATGGAGTGGATGGTGCATATATATGGATTGTATATGGATATGTAGATATATTGTATACAAATCAGATTACAATGAATCGAATCAGATTTTCTGAAGCAAATTAATCATGTGCAGTAACTTTGGTTTAATATAATGGATGGTGTGATTGATTTGACAGAAACATCAGTGATTAATATAAATAGGAGTAGCTGAGGACGTTGGTTGGAGACTACCTCAATTGTATGTTACAGTATGTATGTGGATGGTATCTACCTATTATTTTTGTTTATCGACTTGGCATCTGTACTAGGAGATCAATAGTCAACTACTGGTTTAGCAGAAGTATATCTATCTAATATTCGATAAGGAGGCGTGGGGTTTCTGTATGAGAATGGATGGAGATAGATTTGAGGCGGGGAGGGAAGTGATGTTGTGTCAAGTATTGCATTGGGGTTCATCGGGTCGGGATTGAGGTGGTGTGTATGGATGGATTTGGAGAGGGGATGGAGGTGTATGTAATGAGGTGTGTGTAATGATTTGTAGGGTTTGGGGAATTGAGGAGGGGAGAAGATGAAGGGGCATTGAGATGTGAAGATATATGGGGGGAGAGAAGTTGGATAAGGAAATAGGTGAAATCGAGGGTTGATGTGTGAGGTGTGATGTGCAGTGGGAGAATATATATCTAAAGTATTGCGAGATAATATGAGTTGATATGAGGTGGAAAGAGGGGTAGGAAAGAGGGAGTGGGAGTTGGGGTAGTATGAGAATAGGATGGGGAGAGATGGAGTGCCGGGTGGGTGTAGATTGAGGGAGGGGGAAGGAGAGGAAGGGAAGAAAGGAGAGAAAAGGGAAAGTTTTGAAAAGTGGATGGTAGGAACTGATGTTTCTACATGTAGTGCTTGGGCATTAAGAATGGAGAACGGGGCACAATGAATATGTATCGATTAAAGAAGTGAGGAAAGGAAAGAGATGTTGTTGAATATATATGTGGACAGTATCAAGAAATTGTCGTAGTGGTGTTATGTGACTTGTCGAAATAATTTGCAATCTCAAAATACGCTTGTACAAGACGCCTACCAAATCTGATATAAGTATACACAAGTTACCAACACCCCGCTCCGACGACCTATGCTAAATAATCCGAATCCCAAAATTTAAACCGAACCAGTTCCATCCTCATGTCAGACTCACATGAGCTTTCTTTCCCATGATAATACGGCTATGTTTCTTTCCCACGATTCCTCAAAGTATTGTGAATATAAACAGTCTAGTTTTCGTTATACTTTCGAACATAATGTTACCATCCTCTCCCTTTATATTTCAGTGAACAAGTTGGAGACATCAGAGCCTGATATACACATCCACACAATCCAACCTCCACTCTCTCTTCCCCAATAAATTTCTCAACCATTCGACTCCAATACCCGTCCATTCCTTGCTGGCCAAATTCTTCTTCGCATCTTCTAATGCTGTGCCTGCTAATGCTATTGCGGTCTTATTGAAAGCACCGGCGTACATTAAAACATTGTCTATAGTTTCGTTTGAGAGGGCTGTTTGATTGTTTATTTCTGCGGATGAATACGATGAGGAACGAGGTAAGAACCAGTTACTACTGAAGTCGAAGAAACAGTGATCGGCCCAGTGACAGGAGGAGGCGAAGAGGATGAGCAGGAGAATTGAACAGTAGACGCAGGGTCGGTTGAGAAAGTAGGTGCAGAGGAAGAAGAGGAAGATGAATATCGGAGATGCATTCGTGGGAATGAAGAGGAGAGGAAGCCAACTATTTTAACAGAGTTAGTTTTGTTGATAAAATAATCATCTAAATATCTATTGATATTGTATTTGTTGATTTAGGCTCGCCCCAAATGGGATTGTATGAGTTCATGGCGTACCTTCTAAGACAAAACATTTTGACGGGACTTTAAATGCGCAGTGAGATTTTGAACAACTGGGACCAAGGGTCGTAATTGTATGCAATTATGCGATCATCCGTTGAGGGAATGCAATGGCCCTTGGAATATGCAAATAGAATGTACCAAGTACTTAGTGCGATCGGCAGGGGAAAGGGTGGGGTCCTCTCACGTTGGTGTATTGTGCGATGTGAAAAGAAAGATCCTCTGGTAGTACTCGATGGTATGACTATAATAATATCTTTGAAATTATAACGTTTGGATTTGTTCAGTATTTGAGAATTTGTATTCATGACGGTATACAAGTAGATCTCTTCGCGCGATAAAATAAGATGGGATTAACAATTGGTCGGTTTAGATAAGCGAATGATCCTTGACATATCAGCGTCTATCATCCAATTATATTACTGGAATCACAACTTTAGATACAGGAAGAGCCAGAAGGTAGTCCAAGCTTTACTATCAATTATTTCCAAGGTTACCTACTTTACGCGCTCTTTACCTCACGAATTCGCCTCACATCTGATCGGATCCTTCTTCACCTTTATCAAACAAAACTCTACATACCTACCTCTCTACCTCTACCTCTACCCTTACCTTTACCCTCACCCATAACCTCATATCTTCAACTCAAAATCTCTTCTATAACTTACATCAAAAATCCTTCAGCCTCGAAGCTGTCAACACCTTTGTTATTGAGGACAGTTTCTGCCTTGTATCTATTTACAAGATTAGAGCTATTGTCGATCGCTGAAAAAAAGTTATCGGCTATCTTCTTTTTCATCTTTGTTTCTTCAACAAATCCTTTCGTTACATACTCAAAACTTTCTTCTCGATATTGATCGATTCAATTTAATTTTCATTCAAAATATTACGTCTTGAGCGCGCTTCATTTTTTCAAAATGTCTGGATATCCGACAGGTTCTGGTGGTAATGATGGTCGTGGTTTGGATTCTCTATTTGCTCAGCTTCGACAACAGCAAAATCAATCACAGCAACCGCAGCAGCAGGCTGCTCCTGTTCATTTAGAGCCAAGTTATAATTATTACAACAACAATAATCACAATAACAGCGGCTTCTTTGGTCAAAATCAACAATTGCCTCCTCATTATCAACAACCTTCTGTTTCCTCGCCACTTCCCACCCCTCCTGTACATGGTCAACAACCTCATCATAGTTCTTCTATCATGAGTCCCGTTGATACCCCACATGCAGAACCCCGTCTTGCCAACCCAGTTGGTACTTCAACCAACGATAATCGTACTTCAAGCTTACTTAACCTGCTGAAGTTCAGCCAACCTTCTGCTAGCAAGTCAAATAATCAAGCAGCACCGATCGGCACACCACTTCCTCCATCTCGCGAGTCGTCCATGAGCTTCGGTGGAAACTCCGATGTTCTTGGTCAAGTCAGCGCTGGTAATCGTGGTGGTCAAGATCTTCTCGCTGCACTCATGGGAGGAGCACAACAAAAGCCAGTTTCTACCCCGCAAATGACTCAAACAAGTCCGCAATTTGCCAATGCTTCCCAATCCCAGTCGAGCTCCAGCTTCGCAGCTGCGACATCTCCACCTGCCGATACACAGGCTTATCTCCTTCGTCTTCTCAATCAACCAAAGCCACCTCAAACTAGCAATGAATCGCCACATTTGAATACTGAGAAGGTATTTTCGCCTCAAAGTAAAGCAAATAGCTCTTTGGACGACGTTGGTGACTTGGCACAAACTCTGGAAGATACGAAGATTGATATGGACATGAGTACGATGGGATCTGCTGCTTTCGAGGGCAAGATTGATAGACCTCTCAGCAAGGAAAATATCACTCCTCAGCCAAGAAACAACCAGGGATTGTTCACCTATGTTAATCCTTTCGAGGAATTGGCAGCCTCGTCTCCACGCAATCGCACTCCGAAGGCAACCGCGGGTGGCCCATCAAGTTCAAACATTCCTGCACCTGCTTTCCAGATCTTGAAACGACAAGATTCAACTGACAACAAGCGCAAGATGGACGAGAGAAGCAACAATGATAGTCCTGGCCAGGTTTTCTCTAAGCGTAAGCTCGGATCTCCTGCTGTATCCTCTGGGCCACCTACACCACTCCCTGATGGGCGTACTCAATTGGAGGCTTTGATTGGAATCGGTGCCCCAAGCCCAGCTTCAGCTTCCAATGGCAAAGGCAAGGAAACTGTTAGCCATGCTCTTGAGGAAGTCGGTGATGTAGTTGATAACCAAGTCCAAGAAGCTTTAGCTCGTGCCGAAAAGGAGGCAACTACTGCTGAAATTGAGAAGGACTTGCGGAGCATGCTTGCTGCTGAAACTGAGACACAGTTCGAGGATCGTGCACAGGTCGCTGCTACAGCTATCAAGAAGGTGCTTGACAAGGACGACACTGTTCTTGATGATTTGCCTACTCCGATTGCTAATGAAGTCAAAGAAATCATTGACGACGCTGCGAATGGCCACATTGCAGACAGCTGGGAGAGTGCAGATGCTGCCGAGGATGCTCCACCCAATTATGATGAAACTGTCGTCAAGGTATTCAACTTCCCTATGAAACCATGGACTTCGATCACTATCAAAAATAGTGAAGAAGGTCGTCCTAGTTTCCGTGACGAAATCATTATGGATATCGCTCGTCTCAAGAAAGAGTTTGATCAAATCGATCGCACTCTAGTCACTGCCTCCTCAAACTTTATTGTTTATGGCATGTCAAAGAATGGAGGCATTCGTATCATTAGACAGGCTGATGGCAAGGATTCTCGACTTTTCACCGAGACACACGATCGTATCTTCAATGTCTCGACATCTAGTGCTCCAGCGGATCTCAAGGAAACTATTATCGGTACTGGTATTAGTGGCACTGTTTACTGGGCTATTGTCAAAGACGGCGAAGGAGACTTTATCGAGGAAAACCATCCTGAGATGCATGGCTTTGCTCTTCCTC
Organism: Botryotinia convoluta; assembly: GCA_004786275.1. Lineage (NCBI taxonomy): Eukaryota > Fungi > Ascomycota > Leotiomycetes > Helotiales > Sclerotiniaceae > Botryotinia > Botryotinia convoluta. Next base: position 48,638 of record PQXN01000160.1, on the reverse strand, counting down.
CTATTCAAACTCCAGACAATGAGTCAGCTGGCGGTGTACTCAAGACCAGAGCTAGAAAGAGCTCAAACCATCCCGAATTCTTCGCAGTCGGACGCGGAAAGTCCATTCAAATCATCTATCCATCTGTTATCATGAAGAACTCCTTCCTGAAAAATGGAAAGGAGCGCATCGTCGATACGGATCGCTACCTCGCCCACCGATCTCTCAAGGTCAACACCGGCAAGGCAGGCAAAGACTTCACATTTAGTGAGGATGATACAACCATTGTTTCACTTGACAAAGCTGGACGGGTCAAGTTCTGGGATGTTCGCCCTCTTACTCAGATCCCAGAAGATGAGCTTCATCAAAAAGCTCCTCCCGTCGAGATCAAGGAGCCACTTACGACTCTCATCACAACTCCTGCAACTGAAAAATCATGGCCTACTTCGGTCTTGTTTGTTGATAAGCTTCGCCCTTATCAAAAGGGTGGTCCATTGCGCTACATGATTGTTGGTATGAAGCAAAACCATACTTTACAATTGTGGGATCTTGCTCTGGGTAAGCCTGTTCAGGAAATCCACTTGCCTCACAGCAAAGAATCGGATGCCGTTTGTAGCGTCTTGTACCACCCTGCAACTGGTGTTATTGTGGTCGGACATCCTACACGAAATTCGATCTATTTCCTCCACCTTTCTGCTCCTAAATACAACCTTCCACGCACTGTTACCCAAGCTGAATACGTTGAGAAGCTTGCAGCCAACGACTCTAGTGTTTCTAAGCCAGATTCTACCGCTGTTGTCAGTGGCATGAGAGAATATTCATTCGCCAGCAAAGGTAATCTTAGAAGCTTGGACATCTTACAGAATCCTGCTTCCCCACCTGCTCGTGGAGAACCAATTACTTTGTTTGAGTTGTATGCCATGCACTCGAAGGGTGTAACTTGCCTCACCATCAAGCAAGCCGATCTAGGTTGGGACGTCAATAATAAGTGCATCTCTGCAGTTGTGGCTGATAGAGTTGGAGCTGTTACTATCGATACATTGAAGGAAATCAGCACCGCGCCAATTGCATCTGAGTCAGGCGAAACAGCACCAGAGCCTTCACCTGCGCCAGTCCCTACTCCTACTAGGATTATTCAACGTCCAGCTACCAAGGACAGCTCTCCTAAGGAAACGAAGAAGGTTGCGCAGACCGAGCCATCTTCTTCAGTGCCCAAGGCTGAAGAGCAGGCTGAGAAAAAGGAAACTCCGGTCGCACTTGCCAACGGCAGTATAGCTGGCGCTAGCGGAACTGACAATAAAGCCGAAAAGAAGAAGCGACGAAAGGCCAACTCAAATTCCGAATCTTTATCAAATTCCTCTCAAACCAAAAACATTGCAACAGAGAATAATTTAGCATCAAGAAACAACAGTACTTCTCGCGCAAATATGAATACTATTCCAGATGTTGGTAGCTCTTCAAGCTTGTCAGCACCTGGTTTGACGGATGAAGTTCTCAAGGAGATTGAAGGTCGCGTTTCTGGAGAAGTGAAAAAATTGCTCAATGACTCCTTCAACACTTTGGATCAAAGAATCAAGGATGACAGACGCACCCAAACTGCCGTCGCTGATGCCAAGCAGGATGCTGTCCTTCGCCTTGTTTCTAGCACTCTTACTGGCAATATGGAAGAATCATTGAAGCGCATTGTCAATGGAGCTTTGGAAAACTCTATTGTTCCTTCCATTGAAAACATCACCTTGAAGACCATCGATCAACGAGTTGCTCCAGCTATTGTTAGTCACTTGAATCAAACCTTGCCAAGAGAATTGCAAAAGGTCCTTCCAGATGCTGTCAACAAGGTCATGCAACAACCTCAACTTTTGAAGCTGATGTCAGAAACCTTGGCAAAGAGTGTTTCTTTCTCTTTCGAAGAGCAATTTGCTACTCTCTTGAACAACAGTATCACTCCCGCTTTTACTCAATTGGCAGTCAACACTTCTCAGCGTGTCGCAGCTGATGTTCATCGCCAAGCACAAGAACAGATCGGTAACATTGAACGTCAACGACATGCCGATAGCCTTAAGATCGAACAATTGACTCAACTTGTCCACGGCTTGACTGAGACCATATCATCCATGGCTGCTGCACAATCTGACTTCCAAGCTCAATTTTTGCGTGTTCAGCAGAGAGATAGACAAGGTTCATCTCATCGTGCTAGCCCTGGAATAGGTCACAACTCCAGCAGACCTTCTGTTTCCTCAGCACTCGCAGTTCCTCCTGTTGTCGAAGAGAAGTCGCCACAGGAGCTTGAGTATGAGGAGATGTTCAAGCACATTCAAGCTCCTATGCAAGAGGGTAGATTCGAAGATGCTGTTGTCCGTTGGTTGCAAACTGGTAGAGAGCAAGAGTTCTTTGCAAGATACTTCTGTAGATTCTCTCCAAAGTTCATCACTGAGCTTAGCCCTCTTTTGCTCCTCAGCCTCGGCGCTATCATCACCATTGAGTTGACTGATGATCTTATGAATCAGCGTCTTGCCTGGACCGAAACCATCTTGAACTCCTTCCAGATCAAGATGGTCAGTGGATATCTTGTAAGTTTCATGTACTCCTTTGGTATTTATGGTATACTAATATTATTTGTAGGATGATCAAGTCGCCGATCTGGTTCCTAAGATCATGAACATTTATATTCAACGCCTCGAACATCTCTTTATGCGTATTACCAACGTTGCCCCTGCCGATCCCCTCCTCAAGCAACTTTCTCAGATGGTGTCCACTGCCAATCGTATTTTGGAGCTCTATCGTGAGCGACCATCTTCTCGCCATATGACCGGCTTTTCTCAATAAGAGCGTCCGCGGTATTAAGAATAATCATATTATACACACTCCGGATATCTTTTTTTGAGGGGTGGCCAGTCTGCGGAGGAGTTTTTCCGAATTTCCAGTAGCTACGCCAAATCTCTTCATTGAGAAATTTCTAGTTCTTTATTATGCTTATTGCTACACCAAATATCGAACACTGTTACGGCCTTTTCGCAAATAGCATTGACTCTCGAGATACTGGAATGTTCTCAGCCTTGCTATCCATCAATTTTTTTCCTGCGGATCTTCCGGCTTTATGTTCACATGACATTTTCAAAATTTTCTTTTTCTTGACTTTCTCTTCAACTTATTTTTTGTGCCAATACCAGCGAACAAAATCGCGTTTCTGCGTATGTTTTCTACTACCTACATTTTCAGGCACATGAGCGACATACAAAACGCTATCTGGTTATGAAAATTTCATACTTTGGTCGGTGGAGGGAGCTATTGGTTGGCTCGGGTCGCTGAAAAGGGTTCTCTAATGGCTGTTCTGATCTTACGATATGATACCATCTGGAGATTTCATGGGACTTTTCTTTTCTTTTTCCCGAACAATATCTGATATGGGTGTGGATGGGAGAGGGAAATGGACGATTATTATGGAATGAATGAATGGATGGCTGGATTTTCATGCGACCCTGGCTCACCTCAGCTTGGATTTCGCTTGGTCTTTGATTAAATTTGAAGACATTTGCCAGCTATACCCTTGACGCCCTGGAATGAAATGATTGTGGTGGAGCTCCATTTGTGTGTATTTTAGACTCGGGGAACTTCTTTAAAGAAGGCTTCGAGAAAAGACATGATTATTAGGCTAGTGAATACTATTCATTGCATTTATTACATACTTGTGCATCTTCATGTAACGTGAATGGGGTGACATTGTGTGCTGTAATGTGATCAGAATCAAGTGTCACATAGACTTCAGTGGGTGATGTGGAGGCAGAGTAAACACGAGTGATGAGGTGCAGATGTGAGGAGCGTAGGTCATTTACGAGAGAGGTATAGAGAAGTATTTTCCAGGCGGCGCTCGTAAGATGATTGGATTCTGATAGGCTAATCGAATGCCAGCTGGAGACAATATCTTGGCGTAGAAATCCATTTTGTGAGTTTGTTGGCAATATTACCAAGTGTATGAAAATTGTCTTTAGCTGCTATGACACCTCTGGAATTCCCGAAAAAAAAAACCTTTTTCTTGAGGTGAATACTATGACTTCCTAGAGGCACTTGCTCTGGAAAGGGCTCATCACTGAAAGATGCTCATATAGGTAGGTAGATACCTACTATCACATGGTAAACAGGATTCGCTTATCACGCTGCAGAATTGTCATTTCAAGCTGAGGCTCATGTTATGGAAATTAAAGATTGGAGAATGAAAAAGTGGCTTAGATAGACTTTTGGGCTGAATTGGGCATTCGTGAGAACCAGTTACCCGGTCCTCCTATGAAATATTGTAAGTTAAGTACAGTGAAAATTGACGCGGTGATGAACTCAATAATGCTAGACTTTCCTTTGGGCCTTAGCTGTTTCTGGTACAATAATAAATAAACCTAACCTAATCAGCCAATCTAGATCACTGGGCTTGCCGATTATTCCTCTTAGCTAGTTAGACCAGGCCACGGATCAATTGACAGTAATCGTCCTAATCGTGCGTGTTAACCGATAGGGCGTAGACTATTAGATCAAGGATATTGCGATGTACATTTTTGGGGGAAGTGAGAAGGAAATGTGTAGTTAGCAACCCCTTTTTCAAAATATTGGCACTCAACCCTGTGATTACATGAAACATACCACAAACATCTTCCCCCTGTCCAAAGTATTTCAGAACCTACCTAACATCCCCCGAGCGAACGAATCCCGCACGTGTATCATCCCGTAAAAATCTCTAGTTACATCGCTCGCCAAGTTCCAACCGACTCATCACTCGGAATGATTATCGGAGTATTTCATCCGATGGTCGCGACCGAACTATCTTGGTTGAAGAAGAGATTCCGGAGGAAATAAGTATTGTACAATTGGACGCCGCATTCTTGGCATCATGTATCAGATATCAAGCTGGTATAAGTGCTGACTGGGTGGGGCATCGAAATCTCTCCCTTTCCAGGAGAGGAAGTTAACAATGTGCCTAGGTGGAGAAAGGTTACGCAAGGAGAGGAAGATATTTTGCAGGAGATTTCGCAAGAAACCTGCAAATTTCCGATGAGCTCATATTCATCCTCATTCCGACTCCTTTTCCCCTCCCAAATCCATGAAATCTACCTTTCCTCCACCCAAAAAGCGACTCCAGAACTTCGCCCGCTCCCTAGCCGCATCTAGACCACAATCTCACCCCAATCTACCCCACAACCCCACACCCATCGCGATCCGAACCCAGACCGGAAGACTGATCCCCAATATCGACATAGCACCAAAATCAATGCTTTTCCTTCCCGCACTGCCCTTGATCTTCCCCTCAATTCTGACGTCCCACGCCTCCTAACACCACCATGCCCCCCTCCTGTTTCCACAAAAACTCCGCTTCTCTCCACTTCTTGTTCGAAAAGGGATGGAAGGGAGTAGAGAGGTGTCTTTGTTGCACATCGCATTTTGTGGGCCGTGACACTTGTGTTGATTATGGCTTGCTTCGGGGGTTGGCTGGGGCTGAGGGGCTAAGATGTGGTGAGGGGGTTGAGGGGTTGAGATTATTATTTCGATGGTGGTTCAGACGCTCTCGGTATATCCAGTGTATATTTGTTTTTTGTTCATGTTTTTATTTCTTTTATTTATTTATAACAAGAGGTTTAATGTTTAAATTCGTATCGATTTGAATAAAAGACTTAAGAAAAGTATTCTCGAGTTTTTCTTAAAGATGATAGAAGAGGAAAATATTTTCTATTATTATTGAAGGAAAGATTACAGTATCAAAGGCTGTGAGATTTTTCACGTGTATTATGCTAGTAGTAGCTAATGATACTTTGTCTTTCCGACAAATCAACATTCAACGTCCTAATTAATAAGTCCAATAATTTCCAATCTGTCTTATATCATCAACCAAAGCTGGTGGGTTATCCAATCCCGGAAAGTGTCCACCAAAGTTATGATCTACGGTCTCTTTAGCAGGGAGAACAAGATAGTGCCACGAGAATTGCATGGGAATGGGCAATAAAGAGAAAGACTCACAGTTATAAGTCACTAGGTTTCCCACCCATGAGACTACTTTTTCTGTCCAGAATGCACCGCTGTATTTGAAACTGCTGAACAACATTAGTGCATCGGTTTGCGCTTTGCTGTAGCTTGAACTATACGCGTCGGTATTCTGCGGGTAGGTGAAAATAGATGATACGAAAGACTTGGTTAAATAGTAGAGCGAAACTTGGCGAAGGATTTCATTATGTGTAAGGACAGATGGTAATGTTCCTGCTTGTGGGTCGGACCCTTTAGGCATCTCAGCTTTAGATGCAATCGGAAGATAAGGGGTTAGAAACTCTTACAAGAGATATATTTCTCTGCCATCCAGGACAATTGTCCAACGGGGTTATCGTGGAGCGCTAATCCGATGGTGTTGGTCTTTTTCTTGAGTCAGTTTACGATTTTTCTGAAAAAGAATAATATCAGGATAGTACTCCTGCGTAGAATTCTTACCTTGGTACTCTGTTCGATAACATACCCTGTATTGAAACTCAGGACCAGATTCTCCTGGAACTCCTCATCCGCATCGAGAGTGATGTTGTATTTGGGGAACTCCACTGGGCTTAATGGAAGGAAAGGTATACCGGTTAGGTGAACTGCGCGCACTGACTTGGTGAAATTATTATATAAGTTATATGCCACATTACTACCAAAATCTGCCCCATGAGCAGCATAGGCCCTATATCCCAAAACGTCAGTCATCAATGTGTTGAAAACGCGTGCTGTATCGTTTAGTGTCCAGGTAGTAGGCGGTGCACTGGAGAATGCGTAACCTGGTAGTGAAGGGACTACGACATGGAAGGAAGCGGAGGTTCTGTTAGATGTGCTAGATGCTGTCGTTAATGGGCCAATCACTGGAAGAAAATCCATGAAAGTTCCAGGCCACCCATGGTTCAGGATGAGTGGTATTGCATTTGGCTCGCTAGACTTGTGGTGGATAAAATGGATCGTTAATCCTTCAATTATTGTCGTGTAATGATTATACCTATTAAAATATTAAACACATGAACATGTGCTTGGTATGATTAGCTTGAATATGTTTACTAACTGATTCAAATTAGCCTGCTCGGTAGCCCAATCGAAAGTGGTCGTCCATTCCGTCTGCATCGATTTCAACACCCTCAGATCAATGCCGAGCGAGCCACCGAGTCCAGGATATTCCTCGACGGCCGGTAGTTGGGTTTGGGCCACCAGTTGAAGCATTCGATGTGGTTCTAAGTCAATTGTGAAATCCTTAACTTGGGCGAGCGCCATATGACCGATTAAGAACCCTAATGGAATATTCATTGACTGGAACAGCTGCATCTTTTTGATCTACAACGGAAACGTTGTGATAATATCGGGTGCTGGATTTTACTCTTCTCGAAGTGCAGAAAAGCCAGCTTTATACAATTAACCCCAAATAGACTTTGCTTATCTTACGGGTGGTTGATTGTTTGAATCTGAGAATTATTGGCTCGCTTCGAATTCACCAACAGTTGTCTCCAACAGTTGGACAACATACATATGTGTAAGACGCGAGCCCTTGCTGTCTGATGTGAGAATTTGAAATTAAAGAGTAGTGATAGTAGGATAGTGTACATTGAATATATAATTAGATTAGATTAAGCTAGAAGGGTAAGTATAGTCACTTCTCTTTGTAGCTTAGATTTTTTCAAGAAGCGCATCAAGATATCACAAAAGATTTAGGAGAGTAAACACGGAGATGTAAAATTAGTACAAGAATTATACTCCATTACATCGCATGTAGAGTATTCTATACCTTATATAGATCGCACTGCGCCGAGTAGAAAATGTAGCTTTTATTTTAGATAAGATCTGATATGAGAAGAGAAGGCTCCACTGCTCTTAAGCTTTGAATCTAGTATTCGATTCTATCGCTACTATTTCTCTGCTCATCCCTCACAGCAGTCTCCTTCTCATAGTCGTTGAAAGTCATAATCTCCTTAGGAACGCTGTTTCAATGCCTCTGTTCATTTACCGAGCCTATTATGGAACTTCATAGATGGCTTCCATGACAATATGCTAACCATGCGCTCGTACCAAGCAGAGACATGAGATAATTCTTCGCAGACCTCGTCCCAGGACCAGCTCATGACTTCACTAATTCGCAAGCTCCATGGCATCAAGGCTAGATCGGTGAACATCATCTCGTCATCAACGAGCCCCTGCGATTCTTTCGCGACGAGAACACTTACGAGCAACCCGAACACCGGTTGGTTTGGATGGAGAGGTCGCCATGCTCAAGTGATTTGAGATAGGTTCAAATGAGATTGGTGATGTTCGGTTTGCTTTAATATGTAATATGAATAAAGGAATATGATTTTGTGTTTGTAGTCAAAGATTTGGGGAATTTGAGTAAATGCTAGTAAAGGCAAATTTAAAGACCAGTTGAAGCCGAAATAGAGAATATGAGGGTGCCAGGATAGGCTTGAAGTGAAGTGAAGTCTAATTGTGATATAGGATTGGAAGTAAATTTCGTATGAGATCAAGACAGTGAGGGATGTAGAAAGGAACGCTAGATTTACACAGAAGTGTGCAGGGGATCAAGCGCTAGCCGACATCCTCCGATTACTACATCTCTTGGCTTGCATTCTATATTCTCCGGCATTAGTCTGTGTCACACGCTTTTATCTCGAACCTTCTTCTTCTTTTTATGTTCCACAATATGAGAGATCTGTACCTCCGAGATTGTCACAATCATGTTCATACGTTCAATGTGACGTCAAAATAATTAGTAAATTTGTATATCTGCTGAAATAAAGATATTCTGCAGCAAATTAGAAATATGATGAAATCTCCCTGTGTCTGAGCTCTGTAATATTGCAGCGTACTCCATTTGCACGAGTACAATTCAGTTTTGTTCTGCACATAGGGTCTATCATCTATAGCCAACCTTCGATCTAAAACATGCACAGATTGTTGCTCATGGCGATCTGAACATAAAAGTTTCTCCTATTTCCAATCCTCTATATCAATCTTCTTTACATCGCGCGTCTCACTCCTTGCGTAGACATCCATACTTCTTATCCGCAATCACCTCTTCAGTGGTGATATCACCGTCATCACCAACAATCAATCCCAAATGCGAGGAAGATACCTCTCGGACTCTTATTATCTTTTTGTATGTATCAGTCCGTTCAATTCCAGCACATGTATTATCGAGATTCGAAGATGGCGGAGAGTTGATTGCAAGTACGAGAATCTCAGTGAGTGACTTGAGGATATTGTTTGTGCATCCGTGCCGAAAAACGAGCACCGCGTGTATTAGGGCTAACAACATGTGTAGAACAAGAATAGCTACTGCCAAACGTCTCGTAGAGCCTTGAAGAGAGTAACTGTAGCCATAACGGAAGCGCTTGATGTGGATATCTGTGACGTCTTTGGGAACATTGGATAAAGTAGTAAAGTTATGGTTCGGTCTCACCGTAGGAATCAAGACATTGAAACCTATGTTCATCATGTATGGAATTCTTGACATTGCATCTGAAATAAAAGTTGTCGCTATCATGCCCAATGGATTATCGTTACTGGTGCCAAATGACGAGGATGCCAGTGGCAATATTATATCGTTCGGTGGCAAGGCGGCATTTGCCCACTCGGCATCTATTTGCACTGTACGCATGGTCCTCGTTGTATCGGTAAAATCTCGCATCCAATCATCAAAACTCTGTGTTGGGTTGGTGGTGCTAGGTGAATGAATATACCGATCTTTTGTGGGGTCGATGTAGAGTTTAGACGCCTGCCACCCAGCGAACAAGGAACACGAGGAAACACGAACAAAGTACCAACTCTGTCTATTAGTAGTGGAAGTGCGATTGTTCTGCACAACTAACCCCCCTTCATAATGAGCAAACATCACGACTCCTATGGACGGTGAGTTGGCAGTCTTGTTTTTTGGCTGCATCCATGTCGCTGAGGGTCCTCCCCGAGCGCTATCCCACATCTCGAGTGCATGTCGAACTTCTGATTGCCCATATCTACCCTGAGACGTATCTCTGTTTAAGAATGGCAGTGGTAGATCATCGAGCGTCTTATATCCTTTGATTGATCCATTTGTTATGTTATAGTCCCTGTCTATGCAAGCTGCAACTACCTGTGGTGCAGGAGGATCTTCGCCGTTGATCGATACTTGAAATCTGGATGTTTCGTTTTGTGATCCTACCATCTGGGCAACTGATGTGACAAGTGAGCCTGTCGGCACAGATACAGTTTGACTCAAACACCAAGTATATGCATTATAAAAGCTATCCGTCTTTAGAACTCCTTGAAAGTTTGATGTGCCGCCAATGAATCGATCGTAAAAAGCTTCTTTTGAGTTCATTGGCATGGTAATGTTCCACGAATACTGTGATTCTTGTGAACTGGGTCTGTCAACCCATGCCCGGATTGCCGAGAAGCCACCTGCTGCGCAATTGTCCGAGAATTTATTAGTCTCGAAAGTACAGAACGCGTCAAAGCTCGAATTGTCGACATGTTTAGGCCAAACTTGAGACTTTTCTGCGTTTAGGGTAAAATGGGTAGTAGACCAGGTCGAATATTTTGTCGTTGGGACAATCCACCAGTCCAGGGATGGCAACATCAATATTGCAGACGCAGGTCCAGAGACAGCAGCTAGGATCATAGCAAAGAGTGTCATGACAACAAACAACAAGCGACGCTTGAAATGATGTCCAAATGTACCTGCAGCCCACAACTCCGGGCTAAGAAGCGACCCAAGATCAGTGATTCTGAAAGCGATGAGAAACCCACCAAGGGGTATTCCTTGACGTAAAGCTTCATGCTGTAAAAAAGACAATATAATTGTTGACAAAGAAACCCCGATGAGTATCTCATGGACTTTGGCCACGAATTGCAGTCCATTAAGCCGAGTATTCACTTCTGCGTCAGCATTACCCATCGAGTTTGCGTATATTTCATGCCCATTCAAGAATAATAAGGTAATAGTGATCATGATAGGTAGTGCATGTATACCAGTCCTTTGGAGTGCTTTCCGTCTGTCCTTCCGAACTGCTACTTTCGGCTTCTCAGCCTTCTCCTTGAAATTTTTGATTGGAACGAGAAGAGCCGGGAAAGACATTGAGATGAAGCGAGGAAAGACGAAGCAACGTTCCAATCAAGGCTTGTGTAACGGATAGTTTGGTGAATGAACATTTTGCTGGTCAATGTCAAACAGAAACCACTTTATATTATTGTATTTACTGTGCCTTACACTTGAGTGATGAACCGTTATTCTCAAGGTAGAAAGCTAATCCTTTTTCTTAGAATATTGCAGCGGTGTCATCCGGGCGTGTAGCTGAAAGCCTGATAGTTGATCGATGGGGGCGAAACCCAAGGAGACAGAGCTGCCAATGGCCTTTTCAATACCTGGATGGAAGATTCTTGCCAATTTTGAAAATCTTAGATAAGCAGCGAAAAATAATAGCTCACCTGTATCGAATACTCGAGTAGAGGCATACATATCTCAAGGCTAAGGTGGCACATGGCGGCACACTTGTCAGCCCTGGTTAATTGTCGGAGCCCTTGGATTATGCATATCTTCAAGGTCTTTATGCTTGTCGGTAAATTTTATAAACCCACAAGCTGACAAGAAGTACATGAAACGTAGCGATGAAGACTTGAAATAGGGGAATTCGCAGGGAGCGCCCACTCGTACCAAACGACTGGAAGATCAAAGCTTTGAGCGTCTGATATCACGACTTAGAGCTTCGGGGGGCATCAATACTATGTTGTGCCATAATGATCCTGATCTCCCGGCAGATCTACACGTAGTGTTAACGGTAGGAAATGATTGTTCCGATGAATATGAGGAGAAAGATGTTGTGCTTATGGACGTCAAGGTTATCCGTTAATTGTACAACGTTGGCAGGGCGTCATCCTTTATTCAAAAGCAAATCTAGTCTCCTTAGAACGATCTTTACATTGAAATTAACGATGAGAACACTTTCACCACTTGATGTCGTCGTCGTCGTCTTCGTCTTTGTATTTTCCTTTCACTGAAAATATAAGAATCCTCAAGTACACCATCTTATCTCACATGTCACACCCCACCAATCACTATCAACAAACATCCCCACCTCCAAAGCTATGGGAGCTAAATCCCTACCCCTACCACCAATCCCCATCCTCTTAAAATGAGCTTCTTCACCGCCCCGTCCAACCACCTTAAACCACGAATTCATCAACTTCTTTCTCACACCCTCACCTCCTCTTTTTCTTCACCTCTCACCAGCTTCATATTCTGATAGTCTGGGTCCATCTTTCCATTAAGGCCCATCCTATACTTGTTCGAGACATACATACATATACATACATACGCACAACATATCTGCATATATCTTGAAAATCCGGGCTTCGATTGATTAACCTGATTAATTGAGGATAAGGATACAGACACCGACTCCGCAGAAATGGAGCGATACCCCACACCTCCCTCCACGAGCTCTCCCAAACACGGATATCACGATGATCATAACTTAGGAGGGGCACGAAACGAAGCTCCAGCTTCATATGCTTTCCACAACGATCACAACGATCATAAATCTACCATCTATTCTTCCTTCACAAACGCATCGACTATCGTTCCTGCCTCCACAGAAGCATGGGCATCCGGTTATCCAGCTACTAGTTCTAATAACCCTATCGACAAACACCCCCAAGATTTCTTCGGCATCACATCTCAAGACCCATCTTATAATCACCCCAATCCAATTCAATTTGCCGGTCCTCCCCTCCCTACCACTACCGAATCTTTCAAAACGCAAGTACCAAATGCAAAAAGTTACAGCTATGACGATCGTCCAATAGCCCATCGACCCGCCCAAGAAACCTACTGGCAAACAACATCCGATCCCGTTTCTCCCTCCCAAATCCCCCAAACCCACCCTTACCCCGAAACCTACAACCCCTCGCACCCCTCCCATCCCGGTCCTCCTCCCCGCCGCTCCAGCTCTCCCATCCCCAACACTCTCCCCTCCACAACCGGCACAAACCCCTACTACAATCCTCCCTCCCAAACCTCTCAATCCTACCCCCAACCCCAACCTCAGCCTATCCGCCGCCGTTCCTCTCCCATCCCAGGTCGTATCTCCTCCCCTCTCAAAAGACCTCTCTCCCCCTACTCCCTCTCCCGTCCTAGACCTCGTCCTGGTTTCGTAAGACGCGTCGCATCGCGCTTCACATCCTGGATCCGCTCCCTCTTCTCCTGGATACGAGCAAATCCTATCAAAACCGGTTTATTATCCTTCATCCCTATTTTACTCGGGACTGGTGTTGTAAAGACCGTGAAAGGAGTAAAGCATTTCCTTGGAAATCGGGCTTCTAAAAGAAAGGAAAAGAAGCACGAACACAAACTTGAGAAAGAGGCGAAAAAATTGGAAAATAAATGGCACGAGGATATATTCGGGGAGTTTAAGGGATTTGCAGGGACTAAGGGGGGACCGCTGGACGGAATTTTGAAAATTGTTCACATGTTGGTGTAAGTCATTTTTTCTATGCTCTTTCGCCTTACTCTATTTCTTCTTTCCTACTTGTTCTTTCTTCTCCTATCTCAAACACCATGGTCATTTTCTTGAACCTATTGATCCCCAAGAATCAACATCAGATGACCCCTCTTTTCCTCGTGTCCGTCCAACTATCACGCCAACCTATAACCTCCCATTCCTCATTATCTCCTTCTTCAAACACCCTTTCCCTAATCTCCTCTCCCCATCTCCAAATCTAACTCCGCACAGAAACCACTACTGCAGACTCACACCCTCCAACTTCCCCCGCGCAGCCTCTATCCTCCTAGAACTCTATTTTCTCGACATGAAGAACCTCTAGTCTATTTTCACCATCTCGGAAACCGCCTATTTTTCTCTCTTGCCATATTTTCCTTATCTCATCTTATTTCCCATTCTAACGACCAAAATGTAAACCCTTTCCAAAACCCATGATATCTCATCATATTTCCTTTCCTTTCCTTGACCTTTTAACGACCTAACGCATGATACATAACGCATAACGCAGAAACGACGCATGAAGCATGAACGAAGCATGAAGGAATTAGAACGGTAGCCTAGGTATATAACATCATAACCTCAAAAACTTCAAACAAGAACTTGCCCTCGCGGCTTAATGATAAAACAAAATGACCACCAAAATACATATTATTTTCCCGTGTCCTTGTCCGTGATGTCGTAATATGTTCGAAAGGTAAACTCCTATCCAAGCTTTTGATTCCCGTTCTGGTGGAAGACCCCAGACTCCCAATTCCTGCTTGATGCCTGCCTGGAGTCGTGTATAATATATGTAATATATGTATGTGGATTTAATGACAAAACGGAAGTAAAAAGATATACATAAAAAAGTCATCGTTGAAAATAGTACAATGAGCAAACCCAGCTCAAGGAATAGGAAAATCCGACTCTCCATTCCGTGTTCTATTTGAAGAACTTCCATTTTTGCGATTCTTTTTCAAAGGACTGGTAGATGAGCTCGTTGTGCTCTTTTTAGATACATTCTCTTCCGAAGTATTCCCATTCATAGATTTCGCACGGTGTGCATTTGAATTTGAGACATTCGTCGTATGTGATGGATTCTTCATCCGAGTTTCTGAATTCGAATTCTGCGTCTCGCTCTCAGTCTTCGGATACCGAGCGACCAATGTCTCGATCTGTTTCAGCATATCGTGGATACGATATGGTTTTGTCGTTACATCATCCATGCCCGCTTCGATCGTGCTCAGTATTTGATCTATTCCAGAATCATATCATTGATTAGCGTCAAGTTCCAATCCTGTCCGTTTGAAAGCCCATTTGTATCTAATCCAACCCATCTGAATTTATAGCGGGGTTGGATACACATAATGGACATGACGAATGAAGTATATAGATAGAAGAGTAAAAGCTTACCTTTCCTCGCATTGGCCGTTACAGCAATGATCGGGACATGTCCCTTTATCATCCCCTGAGCCTCCCACTTCCGGATCTGTCTTACACAGGTGATACCATCCATAATGGGCATTTCTAGATCCATTAGTATGAGGTTGAGTGGTTGTTTCTGAATAATATGTGTTAGTGATATCCACTAATTTCCCTACTGCCAAATCACTTCCCACTGACACTCTGCATACTTCTCCGCTAGTGACGGAATGTCGAACAGAAAAGGGGGGTTAAGAAAAAAAAAGTACATACTGAGTTCTCTTCCTCGCCATCCTCTCTAACCCAAAATGTCGTCTCTTTGAGAAATTCTAATGCTTCCCTACCATGATTTGCAACATTAACCCCATATCCTTCTTTCCTCAAACTTTTCACCAGCACTTTTTGATTCAATAAATTATCTTCTACAACCAACACCTCTAACGGTACCTCCTCTCCTTCTCCACTGTCATCTTGATTCCCTTTCGTCCTTCTTTTAATACTCAAAGGAGATAGCCGAGAGCTTATCCTCCTGATCGGCGAAGGTCTTGTGGGAATCTTCAAATTATTATTTTTCACTGTCATCCCACCCGTACCGTTATGTACCGTATCCTCATGCCTCAAACTCGATATTTCAAATCCGCACGCCTCTCTGAGCGCATCATCCCTCAACGCCATTTGTAAATCCTTTTTCATACTATCTTCCGAAGCTTGCAAATCAAGGGGCGGAGTCGTCCTCCTGGTCTTCAAATAAAATTGAAATGTGCTTCCTTTTCCCCGTTCGCTATGAACTCCGATTTCACCACCTTGCATTTCAGTAAGTTGTCTCGAGATAAAAAGTCCTAATCCGCTTCCCCCATATTGCACGTGGGTTTTTGGAGACGCTTGCATGAAGAGATTAAAAAGATTTGCTTTTTCGCTTTCCGAGAGGCCTCGACCGGAATCGGTGACGGCGATAGATATATAAAGAACTTCCCCATCTCCCCATTCGCCTTTTACAGTTTGATCAGAGCTGCTTTGATGTTTAGGTACATATTCGACAATCGTTTTTTGGGAGGATGGCCTTTCAAGAGAGGCGGCCATGGTGACGGTAATCCGACGGACTTCTTCTGTCCGGGTAAATTTGATGGCGTTGGTCATGAGATTTAAAAGAACTTGAAGAACTCTGCTTGGATCTAATAAGGTCCAATCTACGTTCAATTCTCTGATAGAATCATGTTGGACGAAATTCAATTTGGTGTCAGCTTGTTTGAGTTCTGATTCAAACATCTTGAGAGCGTTATGGATGATATGTACCGGCTGAGAAGGTTCGGGGGAAACAACAAGAAGGTTACTGTCTAATCTTGAAAGAGTCAAGATATCATCAATAATGCGCTTTTGATGCATGGCACAGTAAATGATTGTATCTGTAGCTTCGATGGCACTACTTATTAGATGCGCTGGTGATTCGGTGGATGTTGATTCATGGACTTTCCCAAGGCCACTGCATTTGTTAATTGAATCTTCATATTCATGCAGTGAAGAGAGGATTTCATCGGCACAACCGATTAATGCTGACAGTGGGTTGCGCATTTCATGGGAGGTCATATCAATGAATCTCTCTTGCTGCCTCCTCATTTCCAGGGCTTGTTCCATTTTCGCTCGTAATTGGTTTTCCGACCATTTCAACTCTGTGATATCCGTAATACAACTCATGATCGTAGAGACATTACCTTCATCGTCCAGATCCGGATATAAAGTAAGCAAGAGATGAGTTTCCCCCCACTGCTCTTCACCGTCAGTAGTTAGCTCCGGGGCTCTCCACGGCGTATCAATCCGTGTTTGAAATGTGAGGGGTTTTTTCTCTTCAACACATTCCGACCAAGCTCTCGTCACTGGTCCGAATTCTCCGGCCACTAACACTTCCTCCCAGTTGACCTGCGAGCTTCCAACTTCTAATTTCGTCTGAGATTTCCAGAGATCGTTTGCTGTCAGGGCAGTTCCATCAGTCTTTAGGATTGCGAGCCCAACAGGAATTCGTGCTGCAAATCGTGCAAAATTCTTCTCACTTTCGGTAAGTTGATGTGATAGAATTTCCCTATCTAATGCCTCCTGCTTCGCAAGTGCCAACCGCCTCTCAACTTCCTGACGGAGTATGATGGCAGAGAGTTGAGGAGTCATTACCTGCTTTGACAAAATTTGTATCCACTCTTGATAATCTTTATCATAGGATACTCGAGGATTCAATGCAATGACAAGAAAAGCAAGGACACTTTGGGTCTTGGAATCCATTATCGGACAAACAACTACATGAGTTGGTTGGCCAAACCCTCGAAACTGTATCCCATCAAATCTTTGGTTTAACTCGGGATCCACAGGCACTAATACGCTCTCCATTGCGTTCATAGCTTGGTTAAATGGCTCAGTCAACCAGTTCTGGTCACATGCTAGATCAAAGCCCGAAGGTGCAATGGAGTTTCCTTCGGGTATGCCAACAGAGCCTTCAAAAACGCAAGGTACAGATGGTGAAGGTACTGTTGATGGAAGTGGGCTTGATGCTTCGGAAGATTCCGAAACCGAATATAACAAGCAAAAAGGCGCGTCCTTATCAGCCAGCTCAAGTCCTTGGATCAAATGACTCCAGAGATCACGAATACTTTGGGCTTTAGATAGTTGTTCGCCCAGAGCACGAATAATGGCCATTCGTCTGTACCCAACTACTTCACGTGTAGTTTCATCAATTGTTGTCTGTACAGCAATGACATGTCCTTCATTCTCACAGATGACCGGTATGAATTTATAAGTCATGTAGGTTTCCTCTTCAAAACCATGTCGATGAAGGAGAAGAAGAATATCTTTCTGAACAAGTGCTTTACCTGTCTCCTTTAGTGCTTCAATAAGTGCGTCGAAATAGTCCCATACCTCTGCAAATCCAATACATATATTTTGCCCTTGTGATGCAGGGTGTTTATTACCAATAAGTTGAGTAAATGGTTCATTGTAAATAATGGTGCTATCATCCCCCCACAAAATTGTGGCCTATCTATTAGATCAGCTATGACGTCTCTCACATATGAAACTGATAAACAACAGAAAATAACTCTCAAAGTCAGAAATTGTAGATGAAAGACTCACTGGGTTTGGATCTGCAAAACACAAAAGTACCATAGAACGAAGCTGCTTCGACCATCCACTCATCGGACCCAGGGGACTGTTTTCCCAATCGACATCCACGGTAAATTGTTGAAATGGAGTCAACTCCATTGTCCGTGGTTCTGATATCCAATCGAAGTTCTTCCGTTTTAACTTCTTTGCACCCCCTTCACGTGCTGCTCCCAGCGTGGTATGTCGATCCATGTTACAAGCTGAAGAGACTTCTTCAAATAAGAATGCCTCGAGTCCCAGCTGGTGATCTGATTCCACATAAAGAATTTGCCCTGGTATCAAAATGTATGGAAATCTGGGGAGGCAAAATTAACACTCTGAAGCCCAAGCCGCGGTAGAGTATGTATTCGGTCAAGCTGGAGCATCAGTGGCGAGTGTAGAATTAATTATCCAACAATTAAACCGATGGGATGGTTCGGATTATTGTAATGACAATAAAATTGACACGACTATAGAAAAGCGACAATAGAACGTCAACAATTTCAGCTTGTCTAAGAATGTCGACAACAAAAAGGAGGTTAGGTAATAGACTTGTGCGTGGCTATGGTGGTCGTGAGAATTTGGAATCCTGGAAAAGCACTAATGAGTGTTCTAGAAAGGCCTTAAGCTCAATTCAATCGGAGTGTTCAGTCCGATTCAAAACAATTCACGTGAATGGGGGGTCTAGATCATATTCCAAATTCATATAAGTATCCACAGAGTATATCTACACATACTTCATTTTGATTTATAGATTTGATCTTGATAAAGTTGTTGATGCTAACTTCCTTGTTGACAGGTCACAAAAGTTCTATGCATAGATACACACAATATTGTTCTCGCAAATGATGGCAAGAAGTCCCAAGCGTAACCCAAAATTGGAAAAGTAATTGATGGGAAAATGGTTGATACAAGTAACATAACATTGGCCACCAATCCACCCGAAACCCTTATTCATTCTCATCAGTAGAAAGGATAATTTTTCCATCATTGTTGAATGGGTGGTCCTTCGAATAGCTCTCCTCATGAGGATGATCAGCTATACCAAATTTCAAATTATCCCCCTGCAAACACGAATCGCCAGATTGATACATCACAGGATGAAAAAGATGTGAATTACCGGCGGCATTGCGTCTTCTCTCAGTAATGATAGAGATTGCATCACCTAAAGTTGCCGGAGTATTGTGACGTCTAAAATCAAACCCTCGGGTAAAAATGTATCCTGTCCTTTCCGACTTGGTAAAAGTTTTGTCGTAAAGATAGATGAAATCCGAAGGGTCGTATCTCAGAAGATTTCTCACAAGACACCGGTACCATTCACCATGTCCCCACGCAATCTTCTCAATTGCTTGAGGTGTAAAATTGTACTGAGATTGTATGGTCGAATCCGATGGAAAAAGATCTAGTTCAATGAGCTTGACCACATGCTGTAGAAACTCATTGAGCTGCAATATTTCAATTGTATTGAATGATTCTGTCAGACGTAAGCGAGGGTCAGATATGATCTCAACCGGAGGAAGAAACCAAGAGCCCATGCCACGGGTGCCCGAGAGACGACCGGGGTTGAATTGAACGTAGATTTCGTCGTGAAAAAGAGTAGCGTAAGTCCAATAATTGTAGATAGCCCGACGTAAACGCTGTTGCTCATGAAGCCAAAGAAATCTCCTGTCCTGGTAATCAAGACGCCATCTAAACTGTGGAAAGATCTCGACAAATCTAGAAGCAGCTTTGCCGAATTTCATCATTTTGCTCAATAACTGAATTGAGAGATGGGGCTCGTCTGGAACTTGTATAATACGATCGACGGCAATATTTCGGCGTGCTCCTGTGCCGACAATACTTCTACCTTTGGTTGAATCATTGCTCATGACCAATTTCACCAGGCTAGGAATTGGACCATATTCATTGTCCAATGCTTGCCTTATGATGGGCATACGTCGTCCACGTAGCGCATTGTAATTCTGTTTGGAAGTCTGGGACAAATGGAGAATATCAATGAGGTCGGAATACTCGTATATTTTCTGTAGTAACTCGGTCGAAAGATTCGCGATGGACATGTTGAAGGTATGTATTTGGTAAGTATGGGATGTTTTGTTTAATTTTGTTTTATATGATGAAAGTGTTCTGAGAACATTGACAAATTGTCAGTATGTATGCTAAGAAATTTGTTGGTTCTGACTTTACTCACCTCTCTATTATGTCGGGCAAGCCTTCCGCTGTAGGAGGGGTTGCCGGTTAACTGTTGTTAACTTTCAATCGATTCAACTCTGTACTTCCCGCTCTATTACCAGAAAGTCGATTGAATGAATTGGTTTTATCGGTATGTAATAAATGCTGCGCTGTTGAAGAGCGCGAGCTGCAGTGATGGATAGATAACCACCAAACGGCAACCGATTTATAAGAACCTAGATTTGGAACACCCCGGCATTGGGGCTATATGAATTGCAGGTGGCATCTTTCAAGCTTCTGCGGTTTGAAAATGACAGTCTGACCCGACCGAAAAGTGATTGATAAATCATGACGAACGTCGTTGCAAAGAAGGAAGCACAATAGAGTCAGGAAGTGATGATGTCTACTACCTCGCTTATGTAATAATTAGGATAGGGATCTCTATCGGGGACCTTGAATACGAGATGTCCCAAAGCGTCACCACATTTCATAGAATCATTTTTGGTATTCTGTTATTCCACCCAAGAGCTATATCAATCAGACACTTAAATTCTCTATCTGTGCTTGAGTGGGTTATGATGGCTTAAATAAATGTGATATATATGGATCAGCATTGCACACAAATAAAACCAGCTCTGGGAACAGAAATTTAAAGATAGCTCTTTTTGTGAAGCCAACGAAGGAAATGCAGACTTCTATAGGAATGTCCACTCTATCGAAAAGCTCTCAGTATCTCAAAGATATTAGAGTGAGCAATCAAAATGAAGACTGGTTTAGATTATCTTGTATCTTGACTATAATAAGCTGATAAGACGCCCCTAAAATATGCAATGTCCAAAACATGGCATGACCTGAAAATTCTAGTAATCTCCCCTCGCAATACATGCGCAGCATATCCTTAGGAATAGGCTTGTTGACTATTCTAAACATTCTCCCCAACCTTTCACCTAGACTAGCTCACGATCGCTCATGAGTTCCATCACCGGGAATTTGCAAACTACAATCCTACCTGAGCGAATAATGATATCCCTTTCCCCAGGTTATTTACACAAATTGAGTCTCCATCATTGTTGACATATTACCACCATCAATATCAGTCACCGGAATCTCATCCCCCATCACCATAACCTGGTCATCTACCGCTTTCTCATCAAACTTTGCAAGCATCCACTTCTTTGCCCTCGGCTGATGTATCTGCAACATGCTTGCCAAGTCCGTCTCTTCACTTCGCACCACCTTTCCAAATCGCTGTTTCTTAACCTTCCTAATGCTTTCTTCGTCATTCCAACACGCATGTTTGTCAGCAACGTAGATCTCACTATTTGCCTTGTACCAACTACTTAGAGCTGAATCCGTTTCGCTCTTGACAGGTCGAAGACTACCAGTTATAAAGGCAAG
This sequence comes from Botryotinia convoluta, assembly GCA_004786275.1. Classification (NCBI taxonomy): domain Eukaryota; kingdom Fungi; phylum Ascomycota; class Leotiomycetes; order Helotiales; family Sclerotiniaceae; genus Botryotinia; species Botryotinia convoluta. The sequence goes on along the minus strand of PQXN01000160.1, from coordinate 27,063 downwards.
TATCCCGGCGAGACGATTACGGCAATCTCTAGAGGTGAGTAACTGTTTGATACCAAGGTAAGAGTCGCCAACGCCCATAAGTATGATATTGTCTGAGTCATAAAGTTGGATAAAATTGTCCCAAATATAGCAAACAAGATCTTTCATTTGACTTTCGAGCTCAGTCATACCAGGGTGGGATGGGTAACGACTAGTGACAGGGGGGGCAATGTCTGTGTTCAACGGGATGTTGATATCCATTACACCAATTTTATTCTCAATAGCCCAGGCGATAAAATCATTAACTGGAGGTTCGACCTAAATTGATTAGCTAGGCAGATGCTATATAGCATAAAGGAGAGACTTACAACAAAGGCGTTATGTAAGGCGATTTGAGCTGTGTCTGGATCAGGGGAAGCATACAATGTCGGACTAGAATAATCAGCAGGCATCATTAATAAAAATGAAGAGGGGGCTTACGGATCATGAACGATTATCAATAATCTCTTCGCAAGATTGATATATGGGGTGACCATAACTTGATTATCAAAGGATCTTGCAAGTTGATGCCGTTGAATCCACAAGGAAGTCATCCGGTAGTTAGTCTTCAACGTATTACTTTGACCATTTCTGATTTGATCATCAAGACGAAGGGCTCTTCTAAATTTTGGTTCCTTGTAGTCAACGACTCCAGATCGCATACATTGCCAATATTTAGATTGATAGTACTTGACTTCTTCGAAGACTCCGGCAGCGGTTCTATTCAATGGCGGAATAGGAAGTCTAATTGGTGGTTCTCCCATTAAAGTTTTAGCAACTGCAAGAGCAGATTGTGAGATTGCTGCTAAATTATAACCTCCCTCAAGACAGACTGCCACTTTTCCATCAGCAAGAGACATGAGCATATGGGTCATGTGAGAATAGCAGGATGGTGTTACAAAACATCCTCCAAGTTCGTCTCCCGCGGCAGCGTCAAATCCTGCAGAAATAATGACAAGGTCAGGATCGAACTCTTGGGCAATAGGCATGACAATCCTTTGGAATGCTGCCATGTACTCTCCATCTCCCATACCTTGAGAGACCCATCCGATATTGACATTCTTGCCAAGGCCGGGTCCACGACCGACTTTATCGTTACCACCGTCGGGAAGGCTAGGATCATCAGGTTGACCGGGATAAAATTGGCCATTGTCATATACATGGAGTGAGATATATAAGACGTTTGGATCGTCGTAAAACATGTTTTGGGTGCCGTTTCCATGGTGAATATCCCAATCCAGAATCAATACCTTTCTACATATCTCAGGATAATCCGCCATACAGACTTTAGCAGCGATGGGCACGTTATTGAAGACACAAAATCCTAGCGCCTCATTCTCTTCAGCGTGATGTCCAGGCGGTCGAATAATGGCAATAGCATTTTTAACATTCCCCACAACAACATGCTTGCAAGTTTCTATCGCACCACCTGCGGCGACAAGTGCAGCGTCGTAAGTACAAGGTCCAACATAAAGGGACTTTCGGCCAGTATCATATCTTTGATTTGCCTCGCGCAATTCTTCAGAGGTCATGCTTAACAAGGACTCAACCCAGTCATAATGAAATGCAGTATGTGCCAGACAGATCTCGTCTTTACGGGCTAATCTTGCCATGATACGCTGCATGTACTTGTTAGGTGATTCCTTGAGAATTTTCTCGACGTTTTCCGCACTACCGGTATAGACTAAGCCAGCGTCTTTAAAGGCTCTCATTATATGTTCTATCCGTCGAGGGTCTTCTGGGTGTGCCGTATTATCTGAATAGTCTCCAGAGGTGTGTAGCTTCATTCGATCGTCATAACAAACCCCAGAAGGGAGATATGCTTGGCGTGGAATAGCTATAATCTTTGTATCTTCTGATGATGATGAATACATTTCATCCTCTGGGTCATGATAATCATAGGTGACTGCCATGTCTTCCGTAGTAGTTAGGACCCTGGGGTCAACAAATCCATTACCATTGCCGTTTGACAACACCCCGTTAATAGATCCTGCATGGACATTTTCATGTAGTTGAATCTGTTGCTGCTGTAAATGGATAAGTTCCTGTGTATTCGGCTGCATATCTAGATCACTGCTTGACTGCAGTAACGGGGGTCCTAATGTGTCCATTATTGACCGACCAACCCGTCACCAGGACTGGTATTCAGTAGGTGTTGAAAATAAACGACTGAAAGGTATGGCCTGTCATGCAAGGGACCAGAATGATGTGAGGTTAAATTGAAATACAAGCCCTCAAGCCTTAGCAGCAGACAAGGGGCTCTTTGGGTACGAAACACCAAGATACTGAAATGCCGTAGTCTTTCTTGATATTGTGAGAATAGGTCTGGCCGGTTGAGGTCAAGAAACTATGAACCGTCAGGAGATCTGTAAGTTTATCATGCAAAGTTAAAAGGATAGAGACACCCAACGCCGAAAACTACGATAGCATTGGATAATATGGTCAAAGAAGACTGGAGCTGGATCATTGTGGATGGATCCACTCCAGAACAGTGGGAGATACCTGGGGATGTGATATAGAAGCAGCCTGATAAACTGTATATACACATCATCATCCAGAAAATCCTAACAGTACTCCATTTCCATACTACACAATGAGTTTTGGATCATAGATGAATAGAGAGAAAAAAGAGGAAAGTCATGTGACCGAGTGTGAGGGAAGGACAGACATAAGTTCTTTGATATCTCTTGTAAAATCTAAAAACAGAGTTGTACTTCTATAGAGGTTTCTTGAATCCACTTGATCCATACAAGACAACGATAATGGAGTGCGAGGAATGATTGTTGATTGAGAACAGAAATGAAGTATGTAAACTTACCGAGATAATGATGAATTGGGAATGGGATATAGCGGTTATCCGAAAGAAACAATAGTTCTCAGGTATCGGAAGCCGAGAATTATGTAAGAGAATGGCTGGCTGTTCGAATGTTTGGAAAGAATGTTATCTCGAGTCCGGAAATATAATATTGTCGAGTTCACAAGTTTATGGATGGGTATTGTTTGTGAAGTTGCAGGAGAAGGAGAGATAGATTCCAAGTCGAAGCACCCGAGCCAACGAAATGTTGTAGCCTGGAATTATAGGCAAGAACATTAGCACGTAAGTGCCCTCTAACATAGCAAAAATCAGGACATCAAGAGAATGTATTCTTTCAATATTTGACATCAAATCGAATAGTCATTATTTAGATTTGAGATCAAAAACAAACATTCAAAGACTTTTGCTTTTTCTTAATGCTCATAAAACTGGGCATTGAAAGGTTTATTGATACTATTATTCAAGATCGAAATGTTAGTATATAAATATCTGATTTTATTGAGTGATTTTAGTGTACCGCTTTTTTCGTCCATGTGGAGAGGGGCTGTGACTTTAAGGGAGGTTCTAGCCCAATGTAAATCCGACCAAAGATTTCTTACTTCTCCATATTTTGAGCCCCTTTAAAGATTCTCATACAGTGTTCATTCGGCAATTACTTGTATCGGCGATTAAGCTTGGTTATGCTGCCGAGAGCGATTGTAAGAAAGCAAAGGTCCTGGGTCTTCAATCCATTGACATGAATCAATTCGAAGTACATTGACGACAAAGATTACTTTCTGTATTCAGAAGTAGAGGGGCTCAATATATTTGAAGTCCTTACCCAGTTGAATGAAAGGTCAAGGGACGCGGCGGCACTACTGTTCATAGGATTCTAACCCAACATACCTTCTGAAATGGCATCAGGTCAAGGGTGGGAAGAGTTGGTAGACATTCGTGTGAGCGGAAATCATGATTTCATACATCACATCAATACCAGCACGTATGAAATGGAAGGAATTCACATGATGAAGACGGTATTATGTTCTTGAGCTTGTTTTCATTCTTAACGCTATCATAAGGCATTCATCGTTACTCGGTAATAACTATTCATTTTAGTGAAATTTGGCATCTGACATGGTATCAGAGCTTGCCTTTCAAGAATTCTCTGCCAAATAGTGGTCAGAGTCTTCACTACTTCCTAAAGACTGAGCAGAAATCTCCTACTGCTTGTTATCAACCTTGGAGATGTAGTGGAGGAGATCAAGGACACGACGAGAGTAACCCCACTCGTTGTCGTACCAGGAAACCAACTTGACGAAGTTTGCGTTGAGGGAGATACCAGCCTTGGCATCGAAGATGGAGGAGTGGTTGTCACCGTTCATGTCAGTGGAGACAACGTCGTCCTCAGTGTAAGCCAATATGCCTATATTACGATTAGTAAATTAGAACGGAAGAAAGATTAATAGAGTAACTTACCCTTGAGAGGACCATCAGCAGCCTTCTTGATGACGGCCTTGATCTCATCATAAGAAGCACCCTTCTCAATGCGGACAGTCAAGTCAACAACTGAGACGTTGGCAGTTGGAACACGCATGGACATTCCGGTGAGTTTGCCGTTAAGCTCTGGGATGACCTTTCCGACGGCCTTGGCAGCACCGGTGCTCGATGGGATGATGTTTTGAGCAGCGGTACGTCCTCCACGCCAATCCTTAGCAGATGGACCATCGACGGTCTTTTGGGTGGCGGTGTAGGAGTGGATGGTGGTCATCAAACCTTCAATGATGGTGAACTCATCGTTGATGACCTTGGCGAGAGGAGCCAAGCAGTTGGTTGTGCAGGAGGCATTGGAGATAACATCAACATCACCCTTGTAGGTCTCGTTGTTGACACCCATAACGTACATTGGAGCATCGGCAGAAGGAGCAGAGATAACAACCTTCTTGGCACCACCCTTCAAATGTGCCTTAGCCTTCTCGGTGGTGGTGAAAACACCGGTGGACTCGACAACGTAGTATGCCTCAGACTCAGCCCATGGGATGTTGGCTGGGTCTCTCTCAGTGTAGAACTTGACCTTCTTGCCATTGACCTCCAATCCATCGGAAAGGACCTTGATATCACCCTTGAATTGACCGTGGGTGGAATCATACTTCAACATGTATGCCTGTAGATAAAATAAATCAGCTCGGGTCCTTGAAATCTGCGGGAGGTCCGATAGCGGAAACTTACGGCATATTCAGTCTCGATAAAAGGGTCGTTGACAGCGACGATGTCAATGTCATCATGCTCAATAGCATTTCTGAAGACGATACGTCCGATACGTCCGAAACCGTTGATACCAACTTTAGTAGGAGCCATTCTGAAAATGATGTTAGAAGATGTTTTGAAGAAAGGTCTTTCGACTTGTTTGTTGACCAAGATAGCTTGGGAAGGTTAAAATATAGCTTCGGATGTAGCCGTTGAAGCTATAGATGATAAAGAAATGACGGCGGTGTTGAGCTTATGATGAGATAGATGTAAGAATACTTACTTGTATGATTTTTTTGATGATTCTTGAGATGATTTTGTAAAGGGAGACTTGATTGTTTATGTAGGAAAAGGAAGAAACGGAGGGGAGAGGGACATAAAGTTGGTGGGGTCATTGTTGAATCAATTTTACGGTAGCGCCCCTCCTTTAGCGTGGAATGAATGTATGTGGACCGTGCCGTGTATTGGATGATCTGGGATTTCTGGATCCATCCCTCACTCGCCCCTCGTCCCTCAAATAATGATTCTGTGTACTAGGTGTGTACTAGGTGTGTACTCTGCAACGCCAAGTTTTATTATCAAAGTCAGTGTTCACTTATTGAAGTATGAAGTACCTACGTGTTACTCTTGATCTTCTTGGTTTTGTTTGAGAGGTTGAAGTTAATACCCAGCTAGGTATCTAGTATGAAGATTACTTTTTATATACCTAGTAATTACAAGGGTTTGTTACTCGTATGATGGATGATAAACTTTCATGGCATCTGTTACTTCTCGTTCATGTCCAACAAGAGGTGACATATGGGACATACGGGACATAAGCTTTGAGCACTGTAAGCTTCTATTTGTACGTACTAGGCAAGCAAGCTTGTTGATATTGAGCTCTGAAGTACTAGGTAGTATCCAAACGGGTGTCCAGACAGGTACTTAACGGCCACTCCCAAATCAGCCGTTTACAATATCGTTACCACTCCTACAAGTTTATCGCTCGACTCCTCGAACCCCTCGAACCCCTCAATTACCATAGGTTGATATCTTGATATCTCGGAATCAGTCGCTGGATTGCTTTTAGACCACGGTAATTCGGGTATGTAGAGTGAGACAATCTATTAACGTTTATCCGTATTATCGCGATCCGAGGCGAAAGAATCTCGCTCTCATGGTATTTACAGAGAAGATATATCTTACCATCGTTCAAACTTTCGCCTCTTAGATTTCTTGGTCTTTGAGTCCAAAGCAATGCTCTCGTACCGTATTGTGTCAGCCAATACTGAGCACAATGAATCACTCCACTCACGTAATACACGTGCTGCTTCGAGATTTTCTTCTTACATGATAACTGTTGAGTGAGTCAAATGGCTTTATAATAATAGTTCTATCATCTCGTAAATTGATGAGGATGAGATATTGAGCTTTGCTGAATAAGGGATTAAATCTCTGGACTCCGTTCTCCTACGGCCTCATTTTCGGACTTTCTATTTTTCTCTGATAACGCCCCACGTACGGTGGCCAAATTGTGAAAAGCTTATATTCGAGGGTTGAGAAAACAGCTACAGCGAAGGCTTTTGGAACCGTGAACAAGAAAAGATTTGTTTGCTTGTACAAAGTATAAATGTTAGCCCTGGAGTCTGGAGATGATCGAATTGCATGTATGTTGTATGTCTTATTTATGCATGATTACAAATTACCCAGATAGTAGTAGCCAGCCTACACACCCCGCCGCTTGCAGATGTACCTCTATCACGCGTGAAGAGGCACTTCTCACACAATATATGGTTCAAGCTTCCAGTTCGCAGATAGAGAAGATAAGCAGATGTCAGCAACTCAAATATTATGAATAAAAACTGTGACTTCATATCGGATCACTTTTGCGAAAGGTGTCAGGAGCAAATTGTTATTTAAAGTCACGTTGCTTATGCTCACATGACTACCACCAAATGTTCTTGATACCCTTGCGATGAAGCTGTACATACCTACCTAAGGTAGTATCTAAACTCATTCCTCACTCCCCTCTATCATATTCAAGGCAAAACTCGGGTCTCAAATAATCTATTTCATTCGGTCAGAGGCAAGATCGATAGCCACTAGACCTTTGCACCCCAGGTCAACAGCTGTCGAAGGATATATCTCGGGCTAGCAACCACGTACCCCACAATTGAAGAACTCGTCCCCCATTTCAAGGTGCGGAATTGATATCAATCTATAAACAATCTAGAGTATTTGATGAGAATATATCAAAAATGATAAATTTGCTATAGAACTTGAAGACGGCACCGGATTATCCAAAATGTTACTGTGTCTATGCACCCGCTTACAAATGATGCAATCGCCAACCGCGGGATCTATCATCCATGCCGTCGGTAAATAAATTTATTTTGTTTTGTTCTTCCCTCTTTTTCGATATCGGAACATCAAATCATATCATAACGAACGAACGTTACTACCATGGCTGGGTACCTCAAGGTGTATACATACACATAGATGTCCAATTCTTCAAAGTCCATTCTTTGGAGAGCAGGATTTTGATATCAATCTCTCAATATCCGATATTGTTTCATAGCAACCTCACCATCCAATCGACATTTGATAATTTATAAACGTGCAAAAAATTTAATCATGGCCAACCGGATGACGTTGATTCGTCGAACCTAAGAGTCTTGAATTTCAACCAAATGAAGTTGCAACGAGACCAAAAGAGCTTCAACCATGGCTTAGTAACTCATCATCTATTCTAGACCAGAAAAATAAAATAGTTCATATCCCGAGAACTTCAAATCCCCCAAACTTGAAGATATAAACTTACCACGTGACTCTACAAAGTGGACCTCTAGTTCGCTTAACGAAAAGCGTCTCCAAAGTCATCCGATGCCCCATCCTCCACCACCCATTCCAACTCGTACGTAGCTCTATCCTCTACAATTTGTATCAACACTCGTCCGCACGCATAACACCTCTCGAAATCTCCAACCCATAATCCTCCCCGTCGCAAACATGCTCCGCACATCAATTGTCCGCGCCGCCACGGGCTCTGTGGTTCGAAACCAGGTTCGATGTGCTTCCACTCATGCGATCAGTAATCCTACTTTGGCCGATATCGAGAAGAGGTGGGAGGGTATGCCGCCGCAGGAACAAGCCGAGCTTTGGATGAACTTGAGGGATCGCATGAAGGTTAATTGGGCCGAGTTGACTTTACAAGAGAAGAAGGCTGGTACGTGAGACTCATTTTTTTAGTGGGATATATGGGGTTTATATACAGAGGTTTTGGAAGGGAGGTATATGCTTGGATAATCTGCAGAGAGCTGCAGATTGAAGACAGCTTACCTTATAAGCTATTGGGTGGGAGGTTGCGGGGATATAACATACTGGGATGGACATGGAGATTAAAACTGGGATTGGGATTGAGATTGAGGCAAACAACAAAGCTAACAGATATTGTGAACAGCTTACTACATTGCCTTTGGCGCCCACGGACCAAGAGCTCAAACTCCCCCAGGAGAAGGATGGAAGGTCTTTGGATACACAATGGGTGGAGTTGGTGTTTCCCTCGCCCTTTTCCTCTTCATTAGATCATTCGCACAGGGATCTCCATCTACCATGAACAAGGAGTGGGAAGAGGCTACAAACGAATACTTGAGAGTATGTATAATCTTTTTGATATTCCCACAAATCTCATTCCCAACCGGGTTCTCCGTTCTTGAGCTTGAACTCTATCCAAAATATACAAGAATATAAAATTAACACTCTCCACCACAGTCTCAAAACTCCGAACCCATCAGCGGTCTCTCCTCCGAAGGATACTCCGGCCCCGGTCAAGTCCAATCTGCACCCAAGAAGAACTAAATTCTCCCTCATACCAACTATACATAATGCCAGAAAAGAAAAGAATACATACCCTACTCGGAACGGTGCTATTCAAAAAAACTACCTGCATACAAACTCTTATTTCTTTTGTTGGATGGATGTGAGCCTGGAGATGGATGGGACAGAAAATGAATGGGATCTGCATGAGATGATGAAGAGGGGAGATTTCTTGTAAAGGAAATCTTGGCGGATGGAAAGCATTGTTTTGTGCATAGAATTGGAGGGAGGGAAAATAAACTAGGGGGTGCGGGAGAGAGAAGTGAGCGAGGGAGATGAAAGATCGAATTTTACAATGAACCTTTTTGTACAACAGTTCGTGAATGATTCCCTATTTTTTGCGTGCGCATGCTTAAAAGAACCGGCTTTTGTAAATGCTTGGATTAGGTAGATTGAAATGTTGACTGATTTCAAAACGGGACTGTGGTTTTTGCATATCATATCCTCAATCTGTAATGTTACATCACGGTATCGTCGTATACACATACGAATGATACACATACACAATTGTAAGAGTCAAATACCATTTCCTCATTTCCATATCTAGATACCAGGCTTTCAAATACAAGATTATTCGTTCATCATCACTACACTATCATTCCCTGTTTCCTTTCTTTCTTGCTTATATCAAAAACCCGCAAACATACGCGCCAAACTCCCTCCCTCCGTACCTGTACAGTGAAATCCTTCATCCATGTTGAAGGTATGCAAATGGTGCGGGTGGATTGATCACGAAATTGAAATTAAAATCAAAATCAAAATCAACAATAGATACTAAAGCTAGAATCGGGATTAAATTGTGGCAACCGGCCCTCCTCCCTCTCCGGTTGAGATGCGAGATTATTCGAAGACTTATTTTTTCGAATCAATCGATTAATCAGCCCTGATTTGAAGTCCGGGTTCTCTTCTTTGCTTTGTGTTCTTTTTCCTGATTTGTTGGGCTGCAGATTTAGTTGTTCTGGGGTGCTGGACGAACATGTTTTCTGCGGTGTGTGATGGAGAATCAAAGGAGGGCTTCCCATTTTACAGTTCGCATTCCATATCTCATATCTCACATTCCGCTCTCAACTACAACCCTATATTCCTGGAAACTGTCCATGGATTTGTCGCCATCACCATTCCCTCCTTTCCCCTCCTTCCCATCTTTCTGCTTCTCTGAAATCCCATTCCGCTGTTTCCATAGCTCTTCTTCGAGCTCGATTTCTTCTTCGAAGATATTTCTTTGATTGCGTGGAAAACAGCGGGGAAGACGTGTTTCACCCGTTCCATCTATTCCTTCGTTTTCTATACTCGAGGAGGATGTAGATGTAGATTCAAGCCCCTTGACAAACGCTTCGTCCACGAGGACATAACGGATGTTAGGTGATGAAGGACCTATAAACATGATTTCCTGCAACACATTTTCCATAATGGAACGGAGACCTCTTGCTCCGATGCCTGTTCCTTTTTCTCCTTTACCTTTGTTTTCTTTAGATGAAGGAGAAGAGGAACCGTAGAGAGCTCGAGAAGCAATGGCTTCTAGTGCTAATTTGGTAAATTGTAGGATTATACCGTGGGAACCGTAGGTTTCAAATAGTGCTGTATATTGTTTAACCAAAGAATTGCGGGGCTCGGTGAGGATAGATACTAGTTGAGGAAGGGAAAGGGGAGAGAGCGACGTGGTTATTGGAATTCGGCCGAGAAGTTCGGGTATGAGACCATAGGCTTGGAGATCTGTGGGGGTGGCATGGACAAGGATATCCTTTTGGTTTTCTTTTGATGGGTTGGAGGAAACGAAGGACGAGGATGAGGAGGAGAGAGAGGAATTAAAGCCGATGGATGAACCGGTTGAAAGCCGTTGAGAGATTATTTTCTCGAGTCCGATAAAGGCGCCGGCGAATACGAAGAGGATGTTTGAGGTGTCAATCGTATATTGTTCGCTTCTAGCAGGGGAACTTGATTCTCGGCCTCCACGGTCCATGCTTCGGTTTGAGTTAGAAGCGTTTTTATCAGATTTAGCGTTTACAGTGACAGTGGTTCCTTCAATCATTTTGAGAAGACCCTGTTGGACACCTTCGCCTGACACATCACGGCCATGGGTCATAACAGCCGGTTTGGCTAATTTGTCGATTTCATCGAAGAAGATTATTCCCGTTTCACATTTCTGGATAGAATTGGATGAAGCTAAGAGTAAACGTTCAATGGATGATTCAATATCGGTTCCAATGTAGCCAGCCTGGGTTAGGGAAGAACAATCAACTGTTGCAAAGGGAACTTCGAGAACACGAGCTAGAGTCTGGAGTATGTAGGTTTTCCCGACACCGGACGGTCCTAATAACATGAGATTTGATTTCTCAATGATAGTACGGTTTTGAGAAGGGTCTTCTAGTGGTCTGGAACCTAGCTCGGGTTCTTCTTCATACTCGCGTTCACGGTACGAAGCATTCAGATCGGCGGTTTGAATGGCGTGACCAACATATTCATCTGGTATTATGTTAGAATTTGGACATTCCATGTGAAGTATAGGAGTGTAATTACTGTCAACGGGATGACTGTTACGCTCCCGTTCATATAGATGCCTCCTACTATACTGATCCCTCCTTTCCTGTTCCTCGGCTTCCTGTCTTCTCAACTCTCGAACTCGTTGATAATGATTATAAATAGCCACACATGTGACTTTTTTTGCCCTATCTTGTCCAACAACGAATTTATCCAAATGATTTTTCAATGACAAAGGAGTGAGGCTTGGAACCCCATGTTTAGAAGCTTGAGATAGGGGACCTTTTGTTGGAGCACCTGGCTCATATGATGAAGTCCAACCTTGCCCATCATAATCAGAGCGTCTGAATTGTGCATCTCGATAATGCCTGATGGATGAGAAATGAAGAGACTGGTGGCAAGTTCTTAGAAGTCGAGGATTGGAATGGGAGATCCGGTTGAGTCCCGATATCGGGGACATATTGTTGAATTGTATTTTCTCATCTGAGCAACAAATGGCCGTAAAGGGCTTGGATTTTAAAGTGCAAGATTATCTATCAACTCTGATTATAACATGCTAGAAATCATTTGAACGTTTTGAAGCTGTACAGCAATGCACGTGAATGATTGACATCAGATTGCGTGAGACAATGATATGTCGATATCGGCGGCACTACGGTAACCGACGCTATGGACATCTTGTTGCGGGGTGAGAGCTTTCTAATTGGTCCAAGCTAGTATTAAAAATCTGGAGTGTGTGCGGACTAAAATGGGAAGTGGGATGAAAACAATGAATGCTGATTTGAGTGAGGGATGAGTGAAGAAAGAAGAAAAAGGGTTATTTATAAACTTTTAACTTTTTTGACATTTGCATTTTGATTTCATACCTATTCGTCTCTAGTACAAAACGTACTAAGTAACTACCTAATAGTCAGATATGTATAGATATAATGAAAATAACTTCATACTCCGGAGAACTTCTATTACTTCCAAGGTTATCGCTACGTTTTCTTCGACAATCTTCATACAAATTCCTTGACTGAATTGAATGGTTCAAGAATGGTTCGTTGATTTTCTCATATGACAGGGATCGACGTCACTAATGCCAAACACGCACGAGCAGGATGGCTTGCAGGCGTTTACAACAAGGTCCAGTCAGGTCAGTCCCTTCACTCAAAATTCGCTTCACTCTGCTTTATCATTATTATTGCTAGGTAGGCTCGGTAGGTACCTAAGCTCGTAATAAGTACTTCCAGGTTTAGTTGGGCTTGGGTTCAGGCTGGAAAAGGCGTGAAATGGTTAAATTCTCTCAACAAGTTCATCCAGAAGTAGAAGAATTGGCAGATCCTTAGGTAGGTAGGGAGGATAGGAGATCAATTCAAGCAAATCAAATACACCAAACAAATCATTTCCTGCATTATCAATAGCCACTTGTTACTCGTACAATGGCGAGAAAGAAAAAGAAAAAAAAAAGAGTAATAAGACCCCGCAATATGCACAGGATTTCTCTACAAAAAGAAAACATCATAAGTTGACTGAATATTTCCTTTTCTTTTCTATCTTCACTGTCAACTTTTCTATTCATCTCTACCTACTTATCTCAAGTTGAATCGTGTGTTAAGCGCCCCTCCCTTATCTGGTTTGCGCGGTTAGAAGAGAGCTAAACCATACATACCATCCATCATACATACCCCCATCATCATAGCTCCTCAAATCCGGAGAGTACTAGGAACTAGGTAGGTACTTGCTAGCTCGACTTTCTCCAATAAAATACTAAATTAAATTCCCCAGCCTCATACAATCTGTCAAAAACATTATCTGCAAGAATGGCTAATGTAAATGAACTGGCAACTACTTCAATCATGAAGAATGAAGCACCAAAGGGAATCCCAAATGATGGAACTGGTAAGTTCAACAGTCCCCAGACGATTCTCAATATTAACCAATTTAGGTGTTATCCAACTTGATCCATGGCTTGAACCATTCAGAGATTCTTTAAAACACAGATTCTCAAAAGCACAGCAATGGATTAAAACCATCGACGATACCGAAGGTGGTATTGAGAAATTTAGCAGAGTTTGTGAAGCTCCTATAGATTCCTTGGCCACAACTAACCATACCAGGGTACCGAGAAGTTTGGATTCAATGTCGATAAGAAGAACAACATTACATACAGGGAATGGGCTCCGAATGCAACACAAGCATTCTTGATTGGTGATTTTAGTATTTCTCTCCCTCGTTCAATACTCTCAGGACGTCGAACGTTAACATCGTGTAGATGATTGGAACCGCGAGTCTCACCCTATGAAGAAGGATCCTTATGGGGTTTTCGAAATCGTTCTACCTGCAAAGGATGGCAAACCAGCCATCGCACATAATTCTAAGATCAAGGTAAGCGGCTCTGGCTAGCTGCTTTATTTACCTCCGCTAACCCCACCAGATCTCTATGATTACACCTTCCGGCGAACGAATTGAACGAATTCCTGCATGGATCAAATATGTCACACAAGATCTCTCCGTCTCTCCAGTTTACGATGCTCGATTTTGGAACCCACCTGAGTCCGAACGATACGTCTTCAAGCATCCCAGACCAAAGAAGCCAGAAAGTGTTAGGGTATATGAGGCACACGTTGGTATTTCTTCCCCAGAACTACGGGTTTCCACATACAAGGAGTTCACAAAGAACATGATACCAAGAATACATCATTTGGGTTATAATGTTATTCAGCTTATGGCTATTATGGAGCATGCATATTATGCAAGTTTCGGTTATCAAATCAACAGTTTCTTTGCTGCAAGCAGTCGATATGGTACACCTGATGAGCTGAGAGAGCTTATAGATACCGCACATGGACTTGGTATCACTGTGCTGCTTGATCTAGTTCACAGTCATGCTTCCAAAAATGTATTGGATGGGCTCAATGAGTTCGATGGAAGTGACAGCTGCTATTTCCACGAGGGTCCTAAAGGAAAGCATGAGTTGTGGGATAGTAGACTTTTCAACTATGGATCTCATGAAGTCTTGAGATTCTTGCTCAGCAATTTACGATTCTGGATGGACGAATACAACTTTGACGGATTTCGATTTGACGGTGTTACGAGCATGCTTTATACCCATCATGGAATTGGAACGGGGTTCTCTGGTGGTTACCATGAGTATTTTGGTCCATCTGTTGATGAGGACGGTGTTGTCTACCTCATGATTGCCAATGAGATGTTACACCAACTTTATCCAGAATCGATATCTATTGCAGAAGATGTTTCGGGAATGCCCGCTTTATGCTTACCATTAGCACTCGGTGGTGTAGGGTTTGATTACAGACTTGCTATGGCCATTCCTGATATGTGGATCAAGATCCTCAAGGAGAAGAAGGACGACGAATGGGATCTCGGGAATATCTGCTTTACTCTGACGAACAGACGTCATGGTGAGAAGACTATCGCATACTGCGAGAGTCACGATCAAGCATTGGTCGGAGATAAGTCCATTATGATGCACTTGTGTGACGCAGAGATGTATACAAATATGTCAAGACTTACAGAGTTCACGCCAATTATCGAGCGTGGAATGGCATTACATAAGATGATTCGCCTCCTGACATCCGGTCTTGGAGGTGAAGGTTATCTCAATTTCGAGGGCAACGAATTCGGTCATCCAGAGTGGCTCGACTTCCCTCGTGAAGGCAACAACAACAGCTTTTGGTATGCTCGTCGTCAATTCAACCTTCCAGATGATGATCTTCTTCGTTACAAAGCTTTGAACGAGTTTGATTCCCATATGCAACATCTTGAAGCCAAGTATGGATGGTTACACAGTGATCAAGCTTATATTAGTTTGAAGAATGAGTCTGACAAGGTCATTGTCTTTGAGCGAGCTGGCTTGTTATGGATCTTCAATTTCAACCCAACTCAAAGTTTCGTAGATTACAGAGTTGGTGTCGAGCAAGAGGGTACTTACAAAGCTGTTCTCAACACTGATACCAAGGATGTTGGAGGGTTCGAAAGAATTGACTCTTCAACCCGCTTTTTCACAACACCTTTTGCATGGAACGACAGAAAGAACTTTATTCAAGTATACATTCCAACCCGTACAGCAATTGTAAGTTTCCCTCTTAACATAGCTGATACAAGGGACTAATTATATACAGGTGTTGGCACTCGAATCTACGCTATAAAAATTATTAGGAAAAATGGCTATTTGGCGGGCAAGCAGGTTGAAGAAATGAGTAAAATGAACCTAGAGAATATGACCGAGAGATTGGAGACGGAAAATTATGAGCATTCTGGTTTTTCAATACCTCTCTATGTTGATAGATTTATTTTAGCTATGTGAGCGAGCCTTTGCAGCGAAGAAAAAAATAGATTTTTTTATCTTCTCCCCCGCCAATTAAAAAAAGAAATTTTGGTGGGAAAATGAATATTGTGATTATTCTTTGTCAATCCAGCCAAAAAATACTACAAATGTAATAATTAAGTATCATTGGATAAAAACAAAGTGTGAGCCGAACAGTTTGTCTAATAGATTTACAATGTATGATTTTCCAAGATTTGATCTCGTCTCTCTGATATCGACGTTGTTGTTGATGATCTCAACTCGGGTCAAAACGGGAAGTCGGAATTTACGCCATCACGTGGGGGTATACGCTAACAATTAGTCGAGAAGCTCATTTTGCTGCTGGCTTCAATTTACCTCCTCATTTTGCAATACCATACCTCCATCAATCTTTGTATCTCCACTCACATCTTCAACGCTCTTCTCCATCCGTAAAGATGTTCAGGAGGTACGTACTTATATTTGAAAATATTATGCCCTGTCGCAATGGGTGGCAATAGTCCAATTGAGCTGACTTTAAAACTTTCTATAGCGCCATCCAAAACTCTGCCCTCCGGGCTTCAAGAAGCGCCTTCAGACCAGCTTTGTCAACTGGTTTAAGAGCTGCTTCTGCTAGATTTGCTAGTGATAGTGCAATACATGGCAAGATCCATCAAGTCATTGGTGCCGTCGTTGATGGTAAGTGGCATGGAAAATTCTTTCTCGGCAACGACGTCAAACTCCGGATCTAGGGATTATATGGGGGACGAGCTTTCAATACCCTGCAACTGCATACTGACCACATCTGAACAGTTAAATTCGATACCGAGAAGCTCCCACCCATTCTTAACGCCCTCGAGACCACTAACGGTGGTAACAAACTCATTCTTGAGGTCGCAGTACGTCAACAATACAAGGAATAAACAAACGTCGAATACGGACTGACAGGGATAACAGCAACATTTGGGAGAGAATGTCGTCAGAACTATTGCTATGGATGGTAAGAGAACTCGATCTTGAAGGATACAAGCACAAAGATTGACTCAACTCGTTTATAGGTACCGAAGGTTTAGTCCGTGGTCACCGCGCAACCGACACTGGATCCCCAATCTCGGTACCAGTTGGTGTAGGAACCCTCGGTCGTATCATGAACGTTACTGGTGACCCAATCGATGAACGTGGACCCATTAAGTGTGACAAGAGACTTCCAATTCACGCCGATGCTCCAGCTTTCACCGAACAATCTACCGCTGCTGAAGTTTTAGTCACTGGTATCAAGGTTGTCGATTTACTCGCTCCTTACGCTCGTGGTGGAAAGATTGGTCTTTTCGGAGGAGCTGGTGTCGGAAAGACTGTGTTCATTCAAGAGTTGATCAACAACATTGCCAAGGCACACGGTGGTTACTCTGTTTTCACTGGTGTTGGTGAGCGTACTCGTGAGGGTAACGATTTGTACAAGGAAATGCAAGAGACCTCCGTCATCCAACTTGATGGAGACTCCAAGGTCGCTTTGGTCTTTGGTCAAATGAACGAGCCCCCCGGAGCCCGTGCTCGTGTTGCTCTTACTGGCGTATGTATCATTTTTCCTTTTTGCTTTTTCGCCATTTTTTTTCTATTCCCACTGACCTTAGCACCTTCCCCCACTTTTCATTCACTCCTTACATTTCCTTAATACCTTCATAATTCCCCTCGATACCTTCATGCCTTCCCTTAATAACTTCATACCCTCTCTCATCACCTTCGTACCTTCCTCGACACCCCATACCTTCCCTCAATACTTTTATATTCTCTCGTTGCACCTTCCCACTGCACTCTTGCTTTCATAATGGTGTTTCCATACTTCTTTTATCTCTTTTCCCACTTCCTCTTCTTCTTCTTCTTCTTCTTCTTCTTCGTTATGTCACTACGAAGTCGAAGTCGAATCTCAAGGAAGGTTGGTTGAAATCGACCGGATCGTGCGGGTCGAAGCCAACGACCATGTCGAAGTTGAAGTCGAAGTCTAAATCGAAGTCAACAACGTCCTTGAAACCGAATCATGGTTCAACTTCTTTGTTGAAGACTTAGTTGAAGACAAATCCATAAGTTTTCTCAACATCCACCAAGTCGTTTCAACAATCGTCGAGACAATCGTTGGTCTGTTCTGCCACTAAACGTTCAATCTCAACAACATCGTTTGAGTCGACTATCGACGTTGTCCACCTGCAAATGGTCACTTGTCCAAGTCTGGTTCTCCTTTTGAAACGTCGAGCCAATGGTCGAATCAATCTGCCACCCAATACTTGAGCTTCAACGTTGGCGATCGTCCTGCAAATAGCCAATCATTGGTCAAGTCTCCAACCAAAAGCTTGACCTCCTCAGCGTTAATCGACTATGTCGATTGTCTCACTTCTGAACAATCTTCTGGGTTGGTTCAATCTACAACTTCGTTTGGAACATCTGCGAGGTCGTCGAGTCAATCGTTGGCATCGGGAACCCAATCACTTCAATTGTCTCAAATCAGCGTTGACAATGAAATCACTGAATTGTCATCGATACCATTGGGAACACATCCATCGTCTGGGTTATCCAACATCGACCTTGTCGATGACCTAACGTTTAGGATCGTCAACGTTGACGCTCCCCACTTGTATATAGACCCTGACTTCAGAGAACTCTTTAAAGACCGTAGCAATTACGATAGTATTGCCGATTGTTTACTCTGTCTTTGGCTCCGAACATTGGCTCTATTCTTGCAGCAAACAAGCCACCTACAATAGCGTTTTTCAAAACTCTACCTTCACCATCATCTGGACTGAGTTTGCAGTGGGGTGTTTATGCCTTACTGTTCGAGAAGCATGGTCACCAACCCATGCTATATGTTGGTTCCGGTACTTCTACATCAAATGGCGTCAGTGGCAGACTTAAGGGTTACAAGTCAGGCGCTAGCAATCTTCCACGCTTTGTCAACAAGGCTTTCAATGACGGCTTTCAATTGTCTCATCGTGGACTCTTATGTTGGACTGATATGCCATCGCCCGGTCTTGTTCCTCGTGTTCGAGCTCGGTTCTTAATTCTGGAAGCAATATTCACCGTCATGTTTCACGCTTGCATTGCTGCCATTACAGATGTGTATCTTAGACATCTATTGCTTTGGCGTCGAGCAACGGTTCAATGGCTTCCCCTCTGCTCTCATCTCTCACTCAAGGAGGCCATTCGAGGAGATTTCACTCTCAGCGAAGAGGAGCTTGAAGTTGTTGCTGCTATCCGTGCTGCAAGAGCCACAGAAATAGGCAATATAAACAGTCAAAGACATCGAGCCAAAAAACGCGCTGCTGATCCAGAAGCATACCGTTTGAAGGTTCGCGCAGACAAGAGCGCATGGGCTGAGAAGAACCAGGACAAGGTCAACAAGACTGCTGCTAAGATCAGGACCAAAGCAAAAGAGAGCCAACGGTTTTACTGCCATACATGCGAGCTTGCTCTGCAGAGCGACCTAGCCTTGAAGAAGCATATCCTCACAATCGACCACGTCGATTGTCTAGCTGGTGTTGAAAAGTCTGCACCTACCAAGAGTGCCATCGCCGTTGCTGCTGTTCGTGCTACAGCAAAGGCGAACAAGACTCATTATTGCTCAACATGCGAAAAAGCTTTCGACAATGACTGGAGCTTAGCTAGGCATAAGGCTACACCGTCTCATGCTAAGAGGGTCGAGCGACTCAAATCTTAAACAACCTTTCACACATGTCACATCTTGGAACTAATACAACTTATATCTATGTACAATTACTAATAAATGTTATACCTTTTAGTTGACTTTAGCTGAGGAGTTTCGGGAACAAGGACAAGATGGTGAGTTTATCTTCATTTATTTTCGAAAAATGGTAATCTTTACTAACTTTCTTCACTAGTCTTGCTCTTCATTGACAACATTTTCCGATTTACCCAAGCTGGTTCTGAAGTCAGTGCGCTCCTCGGTCGTATTCCTTCTGCTGTTGGTTACCAACCTACTCTCGCCGTCGACATGGGTCTTATGCAAGAACGTATTACCACTACCACCAAGGGTTCTATTACCTCCGTCCAAGCTGTCTACGTACCAGCTGATGATTTGACTGATCCTGCCCCTGCTACTACCTTCGCCCATTTGGACGCCACCACTGTCTTGTCCCGTGGTATCTCTGAGTTGGGTATTTACCCAGCTGTCGATCCCCTTGACTCCAAATCCCGTATGTTGGATCCCCGTGTTGTCGGACAAGATCACTACGATACTGCCACCCGTGTACAACAAATGTTGCAAGAGTACAAGTCCCTCCAAGATATCATTGCCATTCTTGGTATGGATGAATTGTCAGAAGCTGATAAGTTGACTGTCGAGCGTGCCCGTAAATTGCAAAGATTCTTGTCTCAACCATTCACTGTCGCACACGTTTTCACTGGTATCGAGGGTGTTCTCGTTGACTTGAAGACCACCATTGCCAGTTTCAAATCTATCATGAACGGAGAGGGTGATGATTTGCCAGAAGGTGCTTTCTATATGGTTGGTGACTTTGCATCAGCACGTGCAAAGGGAGAGAAGATTCTCGCAGATTTGTGAGTTATTACCATTTGAATATCTCTTATGTAATTGCAATAAGCTAACGTTCATGATTCATAGGGAGAAGCAATAGATGAGATGATAGAAAGGGGATGATGTGTATAATTCCAGAAGGATGAGAGATGAAGATGAATGAAAAAGGGAATGGGTAGGCAGCGTTGGAGCTTGGGCTGTGTACAGACTTGGGAAGGTCCGAGACAGAAAAATATCCTCTGATTATCGCATCGCCTTTTAAAAGCTAAGCCTTGTAACAACTCACCAACTATTTTCTTTATTGATGTTAAATGATTTGATGTCTGATTACTTGCTTTGTTGGAGAATGTTTCATGGGATGTGATTTGATGTAATGTGAATGTCTTAAAGTATTGAATGTATACTAGGTATTTATGCCATCATCCTAGACGTATGAATACCAACGACTTTGAGCTTTTTATATAGCCGTCGTCGATACAACTTTGCTGCTGGGGGAAAAGAGTGAGATACTAAAGTTCAATATCCTAAGTTGAAATTTACATTGAGAAGCTTTGGGATGCTTTGGATTGTCTGACATGTTTGCATGCAATGATTTGGATGTTTAGAATATGTTGAATCTCTTAGATCCCTTGAATGTCCCAGATAAATTGAATGTTCAGAATGATTTGAAAAATCGAAAAATCATATTTTGTAGGGACTTTCTATACTTGCTGCATAGCCTGTCAAGCTACTGATGTTTATGGATGAACTTGATATATGCTTATATATACATCATGTATAGCTAGTAGGTACATGTGTGTTCCAGGTTCCTTAAAGGTATGGACATTTTCTTTCCTTCGGGATCATCATTATTGTTCTCGTCGTCGTCGTTGTGGTAGGAAAGTGTTGTAGTAGGAAGATAGGTATGTTTATATTTATGTGTGTGTGTATGTATGTATGTATGTTTTATATATATAATGATAAGATGAGCAGTTAGTTAGTTGATCGTAACCACGCCACGTCATATCATGCTACGCCACGCTGGGGTATAGTATAGTATTTAGGATGATGATTGATACATACATACATCTTTAGATCCAAGAAATCTTCATCTCTTCCTTTCTACTTGGTTTTGGTCGAGGTCGAGATCTTGGTTTTGATCTTAGTAATGGTAATGACAATGGTAATAAATTGATTGACTGATCGATTGCTTATCTAGGTAGTTAGTCATTTACTTATTTATGAATCTGGATCTGAATCTGGATCTAAGAGGTGGTTGATTAGCGATGGGGAATTGGAATGGGAAAATGAGATTGAGATTGCGATTGTAATTGTAATTGTAATTGTTATTGTTATTGTTATTGGAGTTGGAGTTGAGGAAATGTGATGAGGATAGGATGTGGAATTCAATATATGTATGTATGTTCTTGATACTCATGAGAATGAGCCGGGAGTAATATATAAACATATATATACTTCATTT
Organism: Botryotinia convoluta; assembly: GCA_004786275.1. Classification (NCBI taxonomy): domain Eukaryota; kingdom Fungi; phylum Ascomycota; class Leotiomycetes; order Helotiales; family Sclerotiniaceae; genus Botryotinia; species Botryotinia convoluta. The sequence continues at coordinate 5,378 of PQXN01000160.1, read as the reverse complement.
CTTCTATAGCTAGGTAGCTCTCGTTATTAGTAATAGATCCAATGATCCTTATAATCACACAATGGCTTAAGAACGATGGAATTACTATCACATCCAAACATAGCACCTTCCTCTCTCCCTCTTCCTTTCCCAAGCCCCTCACAGATATCAAACCCCACACCCCGTCACAGAACCTACTCATATTCCTCCTCCTTCCTCCTCCTTTCCCCTCAACCAGCACTCCAGCGCTAAGAGTATAAACCAAATTCTCCCCACAGAAAAATATATAGCTGTTATTCTCAATATCAACATCCTCTCCAATCCCATCCTTAACACCCAATCCGATCCTCTCATCAAAGAAAGATACTATATATAGAGACTGATACTAACACCAACACTACTACTAACCCCAATCCCAATCCCCCCAACATCAACACACATTCGATTCAAACTCTAAGAATATAAAATTGATATTTTGGGTAGATTTAATTGGATTTGATTGAATTGGATTTGATAGGATAATAATTCGAACATCGAAATACTACCTAGATAGTTCTGTTTTCTTTTCTAGATGGTGAGAGAGGTCGGCTTTGATATTGAGATATTGAGATATTGAGAAATAGAAATGTGAGCATACATATCCACAAGATACACACACAACACCACACGCCCTCTTCTTCTCTCCTTCCCCCTTTCCTCTTCGCCCTCCATTTAAATGCAAGAAACTCTAAGAGAAGAAATCCCAAGAATATAATTATATCTGCCTGTATATCTATCTATCTACCTACCTATCTACCTACCTATCTACCTAACTACCTAATCACCAAAATACCAAAATACCAAAATACCAATGAAACCACAATACTCCTCCTTCGCTTAACGAGTGATTTTATACAGTATTATACTACGGTATTATTACTACATCATCACATAATATCCATATCCATATCAAGTCCAAATACCCATTCAATAAACCTCACAATATATCAAGCATCACATAAATACACAATCCATCCATCCATCCATTAACTCACACACACAGACACAAATACACATATACACATACACATACAAATCTTCAACATCATTCAAATACTACTTTTCATATACTTTTCATTTTCAACTTTCCACATACTATATAAGTATCATTTCCTCTAACGACTTTTAGTATATTCACTCTCCAGTATTTTCATTCCATTCCATCGATTCCTATTCCATTTAATGCATACCGTATGCAGGATATCACACGTAGGCATATCCTCACTATCTCGCATGCATATACTATATCTAATCCATTCATCCATCCATCCATCAATCATTTTATGATACACCCCATCAACCCCCCCAAATTGCATCAAAAAATGCATCAAAAACCCACAAAGACCATTCATCCATCCATCCAGTTATGCATCCTAAGCTCCTTCCTCCCATCCCATCCCATCTTTTACTTATCCCACCCAAACCCCAATACAACATCCCTCAAAACACTTAATTCCCTAACCACATTCCACATTCTAACTCGTCCCACCGCAGGTCAAAAAAAAAGCAATTGCAACATCTCTGGGTATAGTGCCATTTCTCCCATCCCAAAAAATAAACCGAAAATGTGCAAAGTTCAAGTCGAAAAACAAAATCAATATCGCAAACGCCATCTCCACCCACACCTACACCATCCCAATTTCCATGACTATCCTATACTATTCCCACCGAAATGCTTTGGGTATTGTACCTATAGAAAAAGTGTGTAACAACAAAAAATATGAAGAAGTAAAGTTATAATAAAGAAGCGATTCCGAGAAATTATATTTTCGCATTCGTAGAACGTCGGATTTTACTACAAAGAGGATTGTATCGTAGCAATCATAGCAAGGTAGAATAACCAGCATGAAGTATAAAAAGTGACTAAAAGTCAACTTCCTTTTTCCAACCCCATTTATCCTTCTTGTTGAATGCTGTACAAACTTCCATGCAATATGCTGTAATTGTATCAACACTAGTCCATGGTCCAATAATTGTAGGTTCACCCTTTAAGGATAAATCTTTCAAAAGTTTGTATCCAACATGATGACTTTGTCTCCATGCATCATGCCTTTTCAAATCTTGTGATTGTTGTTTAGACCAAATTCCACGATCCTTTGCTCGATCATCTTCAGTATTACCTGGTGAAGTAGGCATGCTAATAAAAGCACGAGTTGATACTTCAAGACAAACAGCATTAAGATGAGCAGATAATACTTGAAGAACAGGAATATCTTCACTGATATTTTTAAGCCAAGCAAGCATTGGAATAATTGTATCCCAATTTTGAGCATTCTGACTTCTTTGACTGTAGCTAGTTTCCCTAGGACTAGCACAAGGAAGTCTATTGAAATATCTCATGTACTGACAGATACTTTCAATTACAACTATAACCCCAGCCGTTCGTTCAGCAACAGGCTTAAGTTGATGTTGATTACCATTAATCCTTGTCTCACGTTCGCCTTTCTTCTTGAGACTATAAGCCAAAGTTTTAAGTTGGTCAGATCTACTCGTAGAGATACTCTGAGGAGTCGTTACAGTGATATTTGCGCCTTGAGGAGTTTGAGGATTTCCATCACTAGAAGAAACTCTGACCATAGCGGTACCCCTAGAACCCTCATTCTTCTTAGGAGTAGCAAGTAAACCTTTTTGAGATGGTCCAGGGCGCGTAGGAGATTTCAATGGACTAGGGACAGTCTTTCTAGCCGTCGTAACATCAAGATTCTCAGGACGTTTAGCCCGCTTTATTGGTGGCTCAGTTTTTGAAGGTAGAACATCACTAGGGCGTTTCCTAGAGACGGTCTTTCTGCCTTGAGTTGATAAAGGTATATCCTCTTCAGATTCTGATACCGATTGATCCATAACAATATTGGCAGATAAAACAGGAGCTTTCTTTGAAAGATCATAAGCCATCATAGCTTCAAAGCCTTCCTTCTTTCTAATATTCTCAAGTTTCGTAAAATCTTGTGAAGGTCTTGGTGATAATCTAACTAATCGTTCAATAGTTGTAGCTTTCCTCCTAGAATAAGGTAACTTGACAATTAATGATTGATTTGTAGTTGGAGCTTTTGAAACCTCACGAGGTTTTTGTAAGGGTGTATTTGAGGCAGATCTTTTTGGAGGATGACCGACTTTGGCACCAGTAACAGTCTTACGAGCAACACCAGGTGCATCTGGTTTACGAGCTTGAGTATGACGTTCTTCAACGGTCAATGAACTTGACTTTTCTTGACGATGCTCAGGTGCAGAAATAGTCTTTTCTCCTTCCTTTTGCTTATGTTCCGCCAATGCTGCTTCAACAATGGGAGGAAGTGTTGGTGAAAGTAAAGGTGGAAGTACGAAGGGTGATACAGTTCTTGGAGGAGTTGTTGGTGATTCTTGTTGCAATGATAACTCTTTAGGTGGAGGTTTCTTTCCACTGACGGAAGTCTTGGACTTTGATGGAGTGTTCGATGTTGATACCTTTTGATCTGATTTCTTAGGGCTATCAAACGTGGTAGGAGTTGTTAAATCGGCGGGAAGTGGTGATAGTAATGGTGGTAAATGATTAATAGGTTTTCCTGATGATTTATATGATTTCGTCTCCCCTGTTCCTTTGGAGGATTTAGATGCATGGTCATCTGACTTGCTCAAATTGGAAGGAGGGGCTTTTCCCTTGGATGAATTATTATCTGGTTTGACGATTTTTTGAAGATGCGAATTCGCTCGATCAGTTCTGGCACGCTTTTCTGCATGTGATGGTTCATCTGATTCAAGTGATCGTTTATTGTTTCTACCATCTGAAACCACTCTTCGTGGAGACTGTGGTCGAGGAGGTAAGCTGTGCTTCATGGGTGCATTCCATGTAGGAATTGAAGGGCTCATTTTTGAGGATGATTTATTTTGAGGTGCATTTATTTCCTTTGATCTCGAGATATCCTTTGTTTGTTCTGTGCGAGTTTTGACGCCATTGGTGCCATTGGTGAGATGATGTGGTTTGGTTGGATTGCTTCGGGAAGGGGGATTTCTATGACGTTCTTAGTGTTTGCTAGTAGTATTATGAATATATCAATTATTGAACATACCTATCAATACCATTCTTGACTACGTGCTCTGATCTACTCGCAGAGTGTACCGTAGACCCATTCCTTTGTGCTTCGCCATTTGAAGAACTCTCGAAAGATCCGCGAGCCGTTGGAGTCGCATTGGAGATATTGCTTGTTGTTCTTGCATGACCTTTCGGTCGAACTAAATCCGGGGTATCAGATGTTCTTGGTGTAGGCTTGATTCCATCTTTCTTCATCTTTTGGTAAGCCGCGAGAGAGAACTTTTTGTTTGGGTCTCTTTGAGGAGTATTCAAACTACTTCGACCTGTATTTGTTGGACTTTCAACTGGATCTCCATGATCAAAAGCTCGTGGAACCTGAAGGTCGCGATCTCCTGTAGAAAAGACAGTCATATATTGAAGCCTGCGAGCTTCTGAATGTTCGTTGGGTAGGGTCCAAGGTATCCCTATGAGTTCTTCGTGTGATCGCGAATTCCATCTTCCTTTGTCGGCATCGATGATCTCCAAGAGGTGCGGCATCTGCAAACAGTCAATAAACGTGGTAAGACATTCCTCGAATGTGCGAGCTCACTTCTGGGAGTTCATCTTGAGCAAAATCACGAAATAGGTTTTGCAATCCTCCGATGGTAGCTGTGTTTCTCGAAGCGACTTCCATAGCTTTCTTCTTTTCCATCCTCTCTGTAACAAGCATATCAGCAATCACGAATGGATCAAATCTCTTCTTCACTATCCGATCGCGGTGTATGGACGACATTCTTGGCGGGAATATGTTTTGGTGATATCTTTCATCGAAAACAAAGATGGATGAATTGAACAGAGTGAAATGGGGAAACTTACCAATATTAAAACGAATTTATGATATGCGCGCAACGTGAAGTTATTTGGTAGGGTAGTTTGACAATAGACAGGTTTGAATAATTTTTTTGCTATTGTGACGTTTCGTAGCTATTGGTGAATATCACGGCCTAATCATTTTCGCAACAATACCATATGCACCACAATAGAGTCGCGACAAGGCGAAATTATGCGGGAAAGGTGAATTGAATTATTTCCCAGATTGAAGGGGATCCTTATCTTTTCGCGATTCAATCAATTATTCTCTTTCTTTCAATTAAAGGTCCTTCTCCTTTTTCTTATGGATTTCGTGAAGTCTGTCGAGGGATATTGAAATTATAATATATGGACGAAGGTAGGTAATATGTAGTATGTAGTATGTAGTATGTAGTATGGATGGATGATTTGCGGTACGGGGGTAAGGTTACGAGGAGTGTGGTGGTTGTTTGATGATTTGTCGTGGTGGAATTGTTTGGTCGGGGCTTTTCTTTTTGGGGGGGGG